>QRFJ01001555.1:53468-92563 GCA_006176705.1 Cocos nucifera | reverse complement strand
TGACTCTCTTGACCTCAACGTAACCTTTCTCAAGGTAATCGCGGATGAGATGATATCGCCGCTCAATGTGCTTGGACTTCTGGTGAGACCTCGGCTCCTTAGCAAGGGCTATGGCGCCATTGTTGTCGCAGTAAAGAGGAATGGCATCTGATGGCATTACTCCAATTTCTGCAGCAAACTTCTTGTACCAGAATGCTTCCTTTGCAGCCTCTGATGCAGCTATATATTCTGCTTCCATGGTGGAATCTGCTATCACAGTTTGCTTGGAACTCTTCCAGCTGACAGCTCCACCATTGCACACAAACAGACTTCCAGATGTCGACTTTCGATCATCTATATCGGACATGAAGTCCGAGTCTGTGTATCCCTGAACTTGGAGTTCTCCATTACCAAAGACCAACATCATATCCTTAGTTCTTCTCAAGTACTTAAGGATACATTTCACAGAAGTCCAGTGTTCTTCACCTGGATTTGACTGATATCTGCTTGTGACACTCACAGCATGGGCTATATCAGGTCGTGTACATAGCATGGCATACATGAGGCTCCCTATTGCAGAAGCATAAGGGATCTTGCTCATGCGTTCTATTTCCTCAGGTGTGCTGGGGCACATCTTCTTGGAAAGATGAATACCATGTCTGAAGGGTATTAATCCCCTCTTAGAGTTTTCCATACTAAACCTCTTTAGTACTTCCTCTATGTACATCTTCTGTGAAAGTCCTAGCATCCTATTCGGTCTATCCCTATAGACCTTAATTCCTAGAATAAAGGATGCTTCACCTAGGTCTTTCATGGAGAATTCCTTGGACAACCACATCTTGACTGATGTCAACATGGGAATATCATTCCCAATAAGGAGGATGTCATCCACGTACAATACGAGGAAGACAACAGCGCTCCCACTGACCTTTTTGAAAACACATGGTTCCTCTTCATTTTTGATGAAACCAAACTTTTTGATCACATCATTGAAACGAGTGTTCCAGCTCCGAGATGCTTGCTTAAGTCCATATATGGACCTTTGCAGCTTGCAAACCTTGTGATCAGTATCACTGGATGTGAAACCTAGCGGCTGTTCCATATAGATATCTTCCTCAAGATATCCATTTAGGAATGCCGTTTTCACGTCCATTTGCCATATTTCATAATCGAAATAGGCTGCAACAGCAAGCAATGTGCGGATGGATTTTAGCATAGCTACTGGGGAAAAGGTATCCTGATAGTCAATGCCTTCGCGTTGACTATAACCTTTTGCCACCAGTCTAGCCTTGAATGTCTCCACATTCCCATCTGCACCAATCTTTCTCTTGAAGATCCATTTACACCCAATAGGTACTATACCTTCTGGTGGATCTACCAAGGTCCAGACTTGGTTTGAGTGCATCGAGTCAATTTCTGACTTCATTGCCTCTAAGCCATTTCTCGGAGTCGATATCTGATATCGCCTCGTTGTAGGTTTTGGGATCATCACCATGAGCACCATTACCTATGAGGAACATTTCCTCTACATCCTCTGAAATAATACCTAAGTATCTTTCAGGGGGACGGGAAACTCTTTCCGATCTACGAGGTGGAGGAGGTAGTGTTCTTATTGGCTCAACCTGATTTGGTTCCACTTGGTCCTTAGCTCGTTCTGCTTGTGAGACTTTCTCATCAAGCTTAATCTGCTTTCCAATGCCACTATCTTGAATAAACTATTTTTCAAGAAAGATATGGCATGTCGACTCACAATCACATTGTGGTCTTCTGGAATGTAGAAATAGTATCCTAATGACTCTTTAGGATATCCTATGAATCGAGCTCTAAAGGACCTAAACTCTAACTTGTCCGCTTGTTGTCTTTTGACATGAGCCGGACAACCCCAAATTCTGAGATGACTCAGACTTGGTTTCTTACCGTGCCATATCTCATACGGTGTGGTAGGAACGGTTTTAGAGGAAACCCTATTCAGTAAATAGATTGAAGTTAACAATGAATGTCCCCAAAGAAAATCAGGGAGGTCTGTGAAGCTCATCATGGATCGAACCATATCCAATAGAGTCCGATTTCTCCGTTCTGAAACCCCGTTGAGTTGAGTTGAGGTGTTCCTGGTGGAGTCCATTGAGAGACTATGCCATTTTCCTTAAGATAGTCTAGGAATTCCCGGCTAAGGTATTCACCTCCTCGATCTGATCGAAGAACCTTAATGGGTTTTCCAGTTTGTTTTTCTACTTCATGTCTGAATTCTTTGAACTTTTCAAAAGCTTCAGACTTGTGTCTCATAAGATACACATACCCATACCTAGACAGATCATCGGTAAAGGTAATGAAGTAGACAAAATTGCCTCTAGCCGGCACATCAAATGGGCCGCACACATCAGTATGTACTAGGGCAAGGAGATCTGTGGCCCTCTCCCCATGTCCAACAAAAGGGAGTTTAGTCATTTTGCCTTGAAGACAAGATTCACAAGTTGGATATGACTCAAAAGTCAATGGACTCAATAGCCCATTTTTCTCCAATTTGTTGAATCCTATCTTCTGCTATATGACCTAATCTCAGGTGCCATAGATATCTGTCGTTTGGACTATCCCTAGGTCGTTTGGCATTCACGTTTTGCTCGATAGTTAAAACAGGTACATCAATATGCAACTGATAAAGACCATTAACAAGGAAACCATTTGCAATTTTATTTCTTTCATAAAGAATGTTACAATGGTCCTTAAAGAAGGTGATCACATAACCTTCTTGTGCTAAGCATGAAACAGAAATCAAATTCCTGCTAGCTGCAGGCACATAATAACAGTCTTTTAAAACTAAGTCTAAACCAGATGGTAATCGAAGAGGGTATGTTCCCACGGCTACTGCAGCAACTCTTGCTCCATTACCGATGCGCGTAGGATCATGTCTCCATCCCTCAGCCTCCTGCTATCCTCAAGACCCTGCATAGAAGTGCACAGATGAGCACTAGAACCAGAGTCAAGCACCCAACTGGATGCAGAAGAAACCGTAAGGTTAGACTCAATAACGAGCATACCTCCAGAAGGACCTTCCTTCTTGTTCTTCAGGGTGGCCAGGTAAGTAGGGCAGTTCCGCTTCCAATGGCCGTCGCTGTTGCAATGGAAACACTTTCCTTTGCCATCGACCTTTTTTCTTCGGTTCTGCCTTCTTCTTCTTTGATCCTTCCACCTTTTGCTTTTTCACAGACTTCTTTTTCTTTCCATAAGACTTTCTTTTGGAAGAAGTCCGTTCCATAGCAAGAACTGAGCCTTTAGAACCTTTCATAGAAAGCTCAGCGGTAACCAGCATATTCATCAACTCGGCCAAGGAATTTTGAAGTTTATGCATGTGGTAATTCATGATGAATTGCCCATATGCATCAGTCAAGGATTGCAGAATAATATCGTTCTGCAGGTCCAAGTCCAACTTCACACCGAGCTTCTCAAGCTCTTCCATGTCCTTGATCATTGTCAGACAGTGATCTTGGACTGACTGCCCATCACGCATCTTAGCCTTAAAAAGTCATTTCGTGACTTGATATTTGGCTGCGCGACTCTGTTCACCAAACATCTCCTGCAGGTGAGCCAACATTTGGCGAGCAGTCCCGATATCTTCATGTTGGCGCTGGAGCTCATCAGACATCGAGCCCAACATGTAGTATCTGGCCTTATTATCTTCGTCAATCCATTTTTTCCAGAGACGCTCTCTGTTCAGTGGATGGACGAGCTGGTAAGGTGGGAGGGTCCTGGTCCAAAACATGTGTTAACTTCTCTGAAACCCAAAATAATTTTGTAGTTCCTGAGCCAATCTTTATAATTGGGTCCAGTCAGTCTATGTGTGTCCAGGATACGTGCCAATGGGTTGGACGCAGACATTTTTCCTGTAGAGAGTCAAAGATTCTAGTTAGATACTGTAATTTTGACTTGACCAATTTGTTTAGGGATTTTATTTTTAAACAAATTAGCTCCCACTATTTTCTCGGATCCCTACACTCCCTCTGTAGAGATGCAAAAATCTCCACGATTAATGATTTCTAGTGGGTGGTGCGGTCTCACCAACTGACTCATCACCTCACCTAACAGTTATTGGTGATGGGTTAGCCAATGAGTGAACAACTCTTGTTCAATGATTCTCTAATCATGGTGCACCCAAACTTGGTCTCTAATTCATGAATCTCACCGTATCCGAAATATTGATCCACTCCTTAGTTAAGTCAGACCCACCATTTGCATAGACTGGGTTCCTAATTGAGGTCTCTCACCGTATCCGAAATATTGAGCCCAACTCATCCTCCAGCCCATAGCATCCAATGCCTAATAGACATGGTTGCATCTTCCCGGTGCAACTGAGCCACTGTATCCAGCCGAGAACAATCAACCCCGGGAAGGGCCCGCACATCTACAATGGTGGAAGACCTCAGACTTAATCTTTTCTTAGGGAGAATTGATTCAGGTCTCATTAAACTAGACTTGGCTTAGTCATAACAATTATGACTAACCTAGTGGCATGGGTTAGCTCGGATTATTGACCACCTCAGATCAGAACTGTGTCAACAGATATGGCCAGGTAAGTGAGACCGGTGGAAGGAATATGCCATTAACTCGTACAAGAACGCATTCAGGTCGAGTAGCTTCCAATTAAAAACCAGTCGGTCGTCTGTGCCAAACTTACCTTAGACACCAAATTGTTGAGTCAGAACCAATTGGGTTAGCCTACAATCCAGACTCTAACCTCTGAGCCTAATTAGGTCTTGCTTGATCGTGACTCGATCTTGACCCAGACTTAATCCTATTAGGCTGGTCAATTTAAGCATTGTTGATCCCATCTAACCAACTCTTGATTCGGTTTGATCAACCGCTTAGACCTAATTGAGCTACCCAAGCCCGAACCCAGTATTATGAATATGTCTTAGATCTGAAAATTCTCAATTTTAGACCTAATTAATATTTCCATAAACTTTAATTCTTAATTAAGTAGGGTTCATAAACAAAATATGCACAATAAATCCTAGGGTTTCAGGATCTAGGGTTTTGCAGAAAGTAAGTTTTGGGTTTTCTGATTAAGGACGAACACGCAGCACCCCTACACATCATAAGAACACCCCATCGAATGGGAAGAGAGGGCCTTTAAACCCTTCTTCGTTCTTATGACCGGACGGCCAAGAGGAACGCCTTAATCAGGAACATGTCAATACTACAAAACAGTTATCAGATCTATATCATATATCTCATATACAAATTTAGATCTAATCATGGCATATTTTGCATACATCTCATGTATCAAATCATGCATATTTTCAGATCTAAATTATCTCATAATAATCTAAAAAATTAGATTTAAATTGATCTAATCAAAATAAATTCTAATCTAGACAATTATGTAGAACTATTCTACAACTAGTCTAGACATGCATCTAATCATATCTCATATGATATTTAAAATTAAATAATTTTTATTTGCTATTTTTTAGATGTTATTATAACACTTATAATATCAAAAAATAGTAAATAAAAGATCTAAAATATGATTTAATCAGATTAAATCAAAACATGCAAGAACTATTCTATAGAACTATTCTATTCTAGAACTAGTCATGCATATCTTCTAATCTTAGATCCAAATCATTTAATTTTAATTTTTTCTGATTTCAGATCTGATCACATCTCATGTGACATCTAAAATCACTTTATTTTCTAATTAAAATAAATTTAAAATCAGATCTAAATTTTTTAGAACCATGGCTCTGATACCAGTTGAAGGGAAAATCCTGATTTCCCGGTCCAGGTTCGTTCCAGATCTGATCAGATCAAGAGATATATTTCAAAAATTTTTTTTCTTGATCTCAATCAGATCTTGATATATTTCAGATCTGATTCTTATTATTTTAATAAATAAAATAAAATAAGATAAATTAAATCAAATTTAATTTACCTGATTTGGGTAATCCTATTACCCTGTAGATGATCCTGATTGCAGCGGAAGGTTCTGGATCTTAGCCACGCAAGCGCCTGGCCTCTACCGGTATCCACTCAGGGTTGGATCTGGAGATCCTCTTCTTCTCTATCACACCTCCAAAAATCAGATCTGGATCTGATCTGGAGGATCTTCAAAACTCTTTTGAAGATCTGCAGCAGTCGTCCTTTTGCAGCAGCGCAGCCTTCTTGCTTTTGATCGCCTTTCCTTGATCTGAATCGCACCAACCAAAGTCCAAAACTCCTTTTGGACGTGGAGAGCAAGGGGAGAAGAGAGTTTTGGCATGGAGGAAGGAGGGGAGAGGCAGCCTTGGGGCATGTGGGAATTATCTCTAATTGAATCATTTCTTATTGAGTTGGGCGCAGGGGGTCTTATTTATAGACCTAAGCTTGTGATCCAACTCCTCTTCCTCCCAACCAATCACAACCCTTTGTGAAATCAGATCTAAATCTGATTGGTTGGGAATAGAGACCCCTGGATTCCTCCTTAGAGGGCGCCTAAGACCAGTCAAACTGGATTCTTAGTAGAACTCTAATTGGAATCCAAAAGGGAGGTGGAGTCCTTGTCCAACAAGGACTCCTAGGCGCCTCCTAACTTGGGCTCACGCCACCCTTGGCGTGCGCCCTTCTCCTTGCCAGGTTCTGGCAGGGGGACAGGCCCCCACCAGCTCTCCAATAGGTGCATGACATGTGGTCAAAAGTCAAAGTGGTCAATGGTCAACGTTTGACCAGTCAAAGGTAGACTTTTGACCAAAGTCAAAGAACAAGAAATGGCAGGTGACCAAAAATGGCAGGTAATGTCTTACAAAATAAGACAACCTTTTCTGACTTGGACAACCTCCAGTCAGACCATATGAAGGCCTCTGATTGAGCACAAACTCCTTTGGCTCAGTCAGGACAACTTATTTATGATAGTAAAAGAAGAACGTTAGGTTCAATCGAGTGCTAGCACGATTTCCTTGAACCTAATTGAATCTCATTCAGATCAATTGAACTAGATCAGTTCAATTGATGATCACCAGATTCAAACCCTTGTTTGTGTGACCCAGTTAGGTTCAGTTCTGTATGGTAATGGGATATGTCATGATCTCTATCATCGACATCATCGAAACTCCTTTCGATGGATCAGAACTCTTCTGATTCGAACAGCTAGAATGATCGATCATCTAAATCATTCTAATTGCTCCCAAAATCCACCAGTGACACCTAGCAGTATATGGTGGCAACCCTTCAGAGCTGAATGCGAACCTCTTGGTGCAGCTACCTGTGTGATTAAGTTCTTCTATCTTGAGCCCCGATCAGATTAGGGTTAAGGTGAACTCGTCAAACCCTAGTCTCTGTCATATGATGTAATCATTCGATTCGAGTCCAATGTGAAAATCTAAATAAAAACTCTTTCTATTATTTCACTCTGCCATGGCCATGGGCTTTCTGGACTTGATTCTCATGATCATCATAGGGCTGCTCCTCTACCACCGAGGTAGATAGATTCCATCTTGATGCAATCCAGTTCCTACAATGAACATGCTATAGCCAACATACACCTCAGGGTTCCATATGGCTAGGAGACCGAGTAATGGTGTAGTCAAACTATAACACCCTCAAGGTGAACTGCCGATGCATCTCAGGTCAAAGAACCAGACACACTACTGCAGCATCGAGTCAGTCATTGACGAGAAGGTAGACTTCCTAATGACTACTCGAGGTGGTCACGCTCAGTGCCCTCGTTCTCTAACGAGTACCTGTACTCTCGCTCCGGTGTCTCCACACCGTAGACTCAAGACTCATCTACTAAAGAGAAGCGATTGTACACCAACCTTCCGGATCAATCACCATCCTCGTGATGATCCTATGGTCGGGAGCATTTATGAGTTAATAATGATTATTCATGTCTTAAATTTTCAACTCTTGAAAATATGAATTATCATTACCATTAACTCAAAGGATGTATCACAGACACTAAATACACATATGTGATAGAAAATAACCCATTTTATTGATTATAGTCAAAATTATAATTTTGCCCCTAGAAGTGTATTACAAGTGTCAGCCAATTCTGGCTTCTAGGGCACATATATCTAAAATAAGGGAGCGAGTCTGAACAGAGCAGAGGAAGAAATAATACCTAAGTATCTGGGGGATGGGAAACTCTTTTCGATCTACGAGGTGGAGGAGGTAGTGTTCTTATTGGCTCAACCTGATTTGGTTCCAATTGGTCCTTAGCTCGTTCCACTTGTGAGACTTTCTCATCAAGCTTGATCTATTTTCCAATGCCGCTATCTTGAATAAACTATTTTTCAAGAAAAATGGCATGTCGACTCACAATCACATTGTGGTCTTCTGGAATGTAGAAATAGTATCCTAATGACTCTTTAGGATATCCTATGAATCGAGCTCTAAAGGACCTAAACTCTAACTTGTCCGCTTGTTGTCTTTTGACATGAGCCGGACAACCCCAAATTCTGAGATGACTCAGACTTGGTTTCTTACCGTGCCATATCTCATACGGTGTGGTAGGAACGGTTTTAGAGGGAACCCTATTCAGTAGATAAATTGAAGTTAATAATGAATGTCCCCAAAGAAAATCAGGAAGGTCTGTGAAGCTCATCATGGATCGAACCATATCCAATAGAGTCCGATTTCTCCGTTCTGAAATCCCGTTGAGTTGAGGTGTTCCTGGTGGAGTCCATTGAGAGACTATGCCATTTTTCCTTAGATAGTCTAGGAATTCCCGGCTAAGGTATTCACCTCCTCGATCTGATCGAAGAACCTTAATGGGTTTTCCAGTTTGTTTTTCTACTTCATGTCTGAATTCTTTGAACTTTTCAAAAGCTTCAGACTTATGTCTCATAAGATACACATACCCATACCTAGACAGATCATCGGTAAAGGTAATGAAGTAGACAAAATTGCCTCTAGCCGGCACATCAAATGGGCCGCACACATCAGTATGTACTAGGGCAAGGAGATCTGTGGCCCTCTCCCCATGTCCAACAAAAGGGAGTTTAGTCATTTTGCCTTGAAGACAAGATTCACAAGTTGGATATGACTCAAAAGTCAATGGACTCAATAGCCCATTTTTCTCCAATTTGTTGATCCATCCTATCTTCTGCTATATATGACCTAATCTCAGGTGCCATAGATATCTGTCGTTTGGACTATCCCTAGGTCGTTTGGCATTCACGTTTTGCTCGATAGTTAGAAACAGGTACATCAATATGTAGCTGATAAAGACCATTAATAAGGAAACCATTTGCAATTTTATTTCTTTCATAAAGAATGTTACAATGGTCCTTAAAGAAGGTGATCACATAACCTTCTTGTGCTAAGCATGAAACAGAAATCAAATTCCTGCTAGCTGCAGGCACATAATAACAGTCTTTCAAAACTAAGTCTAAACCAGATGGTAATCGAAGAGGGTATGTTCCCACGGCTACTGCAGCAACTCTTGCTCCATTACCGATGCGTAGGATCATGTCTCCATCCCTCAGCCTCCTGCTATCCTCAAGACCCTGCATAGAAGTGCACAGATGAGCACTAGAACCAGAGTCAAGCACCCAACTGGATGCAGAAGAAACCGTAAGGTTAGACTCAATAACGAGCATACCTCCAGAAGGACCTTCCTTCTTGTTCTTCAGGGTGGCCAGGTAAGTAGGGCAGTTCCGCTTCCAATGGCCGTCGCTGTTGCAATGGAAACACTTTCCTTTGACATCGGCCTTCTTTCTTCGGCTTCTGCCTTCTTCTTCTTTGATCCTTCCACCTTTTGCTTTTTCACAGACTTCTTTTTCTTTCCATAAGACTTTCTTTTGGAAGAAGTCCGTTCCATAGCAAGAACTGAGCCTTTAGAACCTTTCATAGAAAGCTCAGCGGTAACCAGCATATTCATTAATTCGGCCAAGGAATTTTGAAGTTTATGCATGTGGTAATTCATGATGAATTGCCCATATGCATCAGTCAAGGATTGCAGAATAATATCGTTCTGCAGGTCCAAGTCTAACTTCACACCGAGCTTCTCAAGCTCTTCCATGTCCTTGATCATTGTCAGACAGTGATCTTGGACTGACTGCCCATCACGCATCTTAGCCTTAAAAAGTCATTTCGTGACTTGATATTTGGCTGCGCGACTCTGTTCACCAAACATCTCCTGCAGGTGAGCCAACATTTGGCGAGCAGTCCCGATATCTTCATGTTGGCGCTGGAGCTCATCAGACATCGAGCCCAACATGTAATATCTGGCCTTATTATCTTCGTCTAATCCATTTTTTCCAGAGACGCTCTCTGTTCAGTGGATGGACGAGCTGGTAAGGTGGGAGGGTCCTGGTCCAAAACATGGGTTAACTTCTCGAAACCCAAAACTAATTTTGTAGTTCCTGAGCCAATCTTTATAATTGGGTCCAGTCAGTCTATGTGTGTCCAGGATACGTGCCAATGGGTTGGACGCAGACATTTTCCTGTAGAGAGTCAAAGATTCTAGTTAGATACTGTAATTTTGACTTGACCAATTTATTTAGGGATTTTATTTTTAAACAAATTAGCTCCCACTATTTTCTCGGATCCCTACACTCCCTCTGTAGAGATGCGAAAATCTCCACGATTAATGATTTCTAGTGGGTGGTGCGGTCTCACCAACTGACTCATCACCTCACCTAACAGTTATTGGTGATGGGTTAGCCAATGAGTGAACAACTCTTGTTCAATGATTCTCTAATCATGGTGCACCCAAACTTGGTCTCTAATTCATGAATCTCACCGTATCCAGAATATTGATCCACTCCTTAGTTAAGTCAGACCCACCATTTGCATAGACTGGGTTCCTAATTGAGTCTCTCACTATATCCGAAATATTGAGCCCAACTCATCCTCCAGCCCATAGCATCCAATGCCTAATAGACATGGTTGCATCTTTTCCGGTGCAACTGAGCCACTGTATCCAGCCGAGAACAATCAACCCCGGGAAGGGCCCGCACATCTACAATGGTGGAAGACCTCAGACTTAATCTTTTCTTAGGGAGAATTGATTCAGGTCTCATTAAACTAGACTTGTCATAGTCATAACAATTATGACTAACCTAGTGGCATGGGTTAGCTCGGATTATTGACCACCTCAGATCAGAACTGTGTCAACAGATATGGCCAGGTAAGTGAGACCGGTGGAAGGAATATGCCATTAACTCGTACAAGAATGCATTCAGGTCGAGTAGCTTCCAATTAAAAACCAGTCGGTCGTATGTGCCAAACTTACCTTAGACACCAAATTGTTGAGTCAGAACCAATTGGGTTAGCCTACAATCCAGACTCTAACCTCTGAGCCTAATTAGGTCTTGCTTGATCGTGACTCGATCTTGACCCAGACTTAATCCTATTAGGCTGGTCAATTTAAGCATTGTTGATCCCATCTAACCAACTCTTGATTCGGTTTGATCAACCGCTTAGACCTAATTGAGCTACCCAAGCTCGAACTCCAGTATTATGAATATGTCTTAGATCTGAAAATTCTCAATTTTAGACCTAATTAATATTTCCATAATCTTAATTCTTAATTAAGTAGGGTTCATAAATAAAATATGCACAATAAATCCTAGGGTTTCAGGATCTAGGGTTTTGCAGAAAGTAAGTTTTGGGTTTCTGATTAAGGACGAACACGCAGCACCCCTACACATCATAAGAACACCCCATCGAATGGAAAGAGAGGGCCTTTAAACCCTTCTTCATTCTTATGACCGGACGGCCAAGAGGAACGCCTTAATCAGGAACATGTCAATACTACAAAATAGTTTTAGATCTATATCATATATCTCATATACAAATTAGATCTAATCATGGCATATTTTGCATACATCTCATGTATCAAATCATGCATATTTTTAGATCTAAATTATCTCATAATAATCTAAAAAATTAGATTTAAATTGATCTAATCAAAATAAATTCTAATCTAGATAATTATGTAGAACTATTCTACAACTAGTCTAGACATGCATCAATCATATCTCATATGATATTTAAAATTAAATAATTTTTATTTGCTATTTTTTAGATGTTATTATAACACTTATAATATCAAAAAATAGTAAATAAATAGATCTAAAATATGATTTAATCAGATTAAATCAAAAACATGCAAGACTATTCTATAGAACTATTCTATTCTTAGAACTAGTCATGCATATCTTTCTAATCTTAGATCCAAATCATTTAATTTTAATTTTTTCTGATTTCAGATCTGATCACATCTCATGTGACATCTGAAAATCACTTATTTTTTAATTAAAATAAATTTAAAATCAGATCTAAACAATTTTAGAACCATGGCTCTGATACCAGTTGAAGGGAAATCCTGATTTTTCGGTCCAGGTTCGTTCAGATCTGATCAGATCAAGAGATATATATTTCAAAAATTTTTTCTTTGATCTAATCAGATCTTGATATTTTCAGATCTGAATTCTTATTATTTTAATAAATAAAATAAAATAAGATAAATTAAATCAAATTTAATTTACCTTGATTTGGGTAATCCTATTACCCTGTTGATGATCCTGATATGCAGCGGAAGGTTCTGGATCTAGCCACGCAAGTGCCTGGCCTCTACCGGTATCCACTCGGGTTGGATCTGGAGATCCTCTTCTTCTCTATCACATCTCCAAAAATTAGATCTGGATCTGATCTGGAGGATCTTCAAAACTCCTTTTGAAGATCAGCAGTCGTCCTTTGCAGCAGCGCAGCCTTCTTGCTTTTGATCGCCTTTCTTTGATCTGGATCGCACCAACCAAGTCCAAAACTCTTTTGGACGTGGAGAGGAGAGGGAGAAGAAGCTTTGGCATGGAGGAGGAGAGGAGAGGCAGCCTTGGGGCGTATGGGAAACTCTTAATTCCTCTTTGAGTTGGGTTGGGCAGGGTCTTATTTATAGACTAACTGTGATCCAACTCCTCTTCTTCCCAACCAATCACAACCCTTTGTGAAATCAGATCTAAATCTGATTGGTGGAAATAGAGTCCCCTGGATTCCTCCTTAGAGGGCGCCTAAGACCAGTCAAAGTTGGTTCTTAGGAGAACTCTAATTGGAATCCAAAAAGGAGATGGAGTCCTTGTCCAACAAGGACTCCTAGGCGCCTCCAACTTGGGCACACGCCAGGGTGGCGTGCGCCCTCCTCCTTGCCAGGTTCTGGCAGGGGGACAGGCCCCCACCAGCTCTCCAATAGGTGCATGACATGTGGTCAAAAGTCAAAGTGTCAATGGTCAACGTTTGACCAGTCAAAGGTAGACTTTTGACCAAAGTCAAAGAACAAGAAATGGCAGGTGACCAAAAATGGCAGGTAATGTCTTACAAAATAAGACAACCTTTTCTGACTTGGACAACCTCCAGTCAGACCATATGAAGGCCTCTGATTGAGCACAAACTCCTTTGGCTCAGTCAGGACAACTTATTTATGATAGCAAAAGAAGAACGTTAGGTTCAATCGAGTGCTAGCACGGATTTCCTTGAACCTAATTGAATCTCATTCAGATCAATTGAACTAGATCAGTTCAATTGATGATCACCAGATTCAAACCCTTGTTTGTGTGACCCAGTTAGGTTCAGTTCTGTATGGTAATGGGATATGTCATGATCTCTATCATCGACATCATCGAAACTCCTTTCGATGGATCAGAACTCTTCTGATTCGAACAGCTAGAATGATCGATCATCTAAATCATTCTAATTGCTCCCAAAATCCACCAGTGACACCTAGCAGTATATGGTGGCAACCCATCAGAGCTGAATGCGAACCTCTTGGTGCAGCTACCTGTGTGATTAAGTTCTTCTATCTTGAGCCCCGATCAGATTAGGGTTAAGGTGAACTCGTCAAACCCTAGTCTCTGTCATATGATGTAATCATTCGATTCGAGTCCAATGTGAAAATCTAAATAGAAACTAGAAACTCTTTCTATTATTTCACTCTACCATGGCCATGGATTTCTGGACTTGATTCTCATGATCATCATAGGGCTGCTCCTCTACCACCGAGGTAGATAGATTCCATCTTGATGCAATCCAGTTCCTACAATGAACATGCTATAGCCAACATACACCTCAGGGTTCCATATGGCTAGGAGACCGAGTAATGGTGTAGTCAAACTATAACACCCTCAAGGTGAACTGCCGATGCACCTCAGGTCAAAGAACCAGACACACTACTGCAGCATCGAGTCAGTCATTGACGAGAAGGTAGACTCCCTAATGACTACTCGAGGTGGTCACGCTCAGTGCCCTCGTTCTCTAACGAGTACCTGTACTCTCGCTCCGGTGTCTCCACACCGTAGACTCAAGACTCATCTACTAAAGAGAAGCGATTGTACACCAACCTTCCAGATCAATCACCATCCTCGTGATGATCCTATGGTCGGAAGCAATTTATGAGTTAATAATGATTATTCATGTCTTAAATTTTCAACTCTTGGAAATATGAATTATCATCACCATTAACTCAAAGGATGTATCACAGACACTAAATACACATATGTGATAGAAAATAATCCATTTTATTGATATTAGTCAAAATTATAATTTTGCCCCTAGAAGTGTATTACAAGTGTCAGCCAATTCTGACTTTTAGGATACATATATCTAACATAAATAGGTTAGCTTGAGAGAAAAACCTTGACATCAATGATTGTGAATCATTGATAGCCTGTGAATCTTATCTTCTTGGAAGATGACAAAGTCATCTTTTACTGAAAAAGATGAAGGAGCCGATAAAGTTCAAAGTCTCATACATAGTGATGTATGTGGACATGTGAACTTAAATGCCGAAGAAAGTTATTAATATTTTATTTCAAATGGCCTATCTGGGCATGGGTGTGTCTGGCCTAAAATATTAAAAATATTTAGATGATTCAATAATAAAATAGAAAAATAAATTAGATAAAGTATTAGAACTCTTCGATCAAATCGAGGAAGCGAATACTCATCCAGTAAGTTTGTAACATATCTAAGAGAGAATAGGATTATCTCTCAGTGGATTTTTTGTTGGAACATGTGTATCTAAAAGGAGAAATTAAACTTTGTTAGATATGGTTCAATCCGTGATCGGGTTCACTAGTTTATCTATTTTAGGGTTATGCTCTTATAATTACTTATTTTACTCTGAAAATTTACACCGAGTAAATCTATTATAAAGACTTCATGTTAGATATGGATCGGACATAGACCTAGACTCTCTAACCTTCAGATTTGGAGCTGATCGGCTTATGTCATAGGTTTGCACACAGATAAACTTGGATCCTGGTCTAATAGGTATTTAAGGATTATTAATTCTACCATACTGAAGAATATAAGATGTTCATCAGAAGAAGGGCATTCCTTTTGGAAAGGAGTTTCTTATAAAAGAAATCGATGCCTGTCAAGTTAAACTTGAAAAAGTTTGACTGATAGAAAAGAACCGATGTAATCTAGTAAACCTATAGAATCAAATTTGATCAGATCAAATTCGGAGGCCATTAAAGTATCACCTTTAAGGAGATCTGATAGAATACTGCGTTAGCCAGATAGATACTTCAGTATCTAGGTTTGGGATGGCGATCCTGTTGAGCTTAATGAGAACAATAAGGATCCAATCACCTATAGGGATACAATGCAGTTATCTGACTCTGAGAAGTGGCTTGGAGCCATATGATCCAAATTGAAGTCCATGGAAATCAATAGTGTATGGACACTAGTTGATTCACCTGAAGGGATAAAATCTATTGGGTGTGAATAGATTTTCAAAAGGATCAGAGAAGTATAGATGGAAAGGTAAAGACCTTAAAGCCCATTTGGCTATTACCTCAGAATTTGAACATACGTTTTGAACGTATGCCTTTGTTATGAACAAAGACAAATCCTGCATTTGAAATTGGGCAAAATATTCTATAGTGTTATTTCTTATGTTTTTTGAGGATGAAATTCTCTTAATAGGAAATGCCATTCCAGCATTGCAAAGAATAAATGTTTAACTATCATCTTATTTCTCCATGTACGAGACTAGACATGGTATACTCACTAGAGGTAGTGAGCAGATACCTGTCTGATCTAAGTGAGAGCCACTGGAAGATTGTATAGACGATCTCTAAGTATTTGAGAAATACTAAAGTCCAATAACTCAAATATGAAAGTACTGACTTAAAATATATGGATATTTTGATTTCAGTCAGAATAAGATGACAATAAGAAAATATCAGATCATACCCTAATTATAGGAGCATTCTGCTAGAAAGATTTCAAGTAGGATACTGTAGCCTATTCAGTTAGTGATGTAGAGTACATCATGGCATATGATGCTTCCATGTAAGCTGTGTAGTTGCTAAGGTTCATTAGTAGGTTAGGAGTGGCACTCTCCACCGATGGTCTAGTCCTATCATAGCACTGGAGCTATAGCTCAGATTAAAGAACTGAAGAACCAGCATATTCTGCATTGCTATCACCTTTGATTTTAGATCAGGATGACATCGATCTTTAGAAAATCAATGGAAAAGGAGAACTTGATTGACCCATTTGCTAAGGCCTCGAAACTAAGGAGTTCTACGAACTTAAGTAGAAGATAGGATATTTGATATCGTTCTAATTGGCTTTAGTCCAAGTGGAAGTTATGGAAAAGTGTGTCCTAAAACCAGTCATCTAAGTGGTAGATGATTGAAATTAGTATATGAATTATGTAATAATAATAGTTATTTGGCTGATTCATCATAAAAGTTCTATCTTTCTTAAATAAACTCCTAAATTATGATGAAGTTTTAGAATCATAATCAATCGATAAAAAAGGATTTATCAGATGGTTCTTAAATTATTCATGAATAAATGATATGTTATTAATAAGGATGGTAACTTATCAAGTGTAGATCGCTGTATGCCATATGCGTTGGTTATCCTCATAACCAAGTAGTGTGGAGATACTCATATGGCATCCAAGTGAGATGTAGCAGTATATCTGCACTGAACGTGATCAATATAGCACTCTACTATCAAAAGTAGCTAGCTAAAGACAATGGGTATAAGTATCCCTACTTTGGTATCAGATTGTCTATATTTCTAATATAGGTTTGGAAGGTTTCTAGGTATAGTCAAGTACTTGTAAAGTTAACATGTAAGTCAAGATAAAATTGACCACTCTTGATTAACTTTAGAAAGAGAATGACTCGCTGTATTTTAATTTAGTAAGACCTAGGCCTGGGTAATTCTCGTGAGGTGTCACGGCATTTGCAAAATTTTGAGACACAATAGAGATGACTTGTATGAGTGTTGACAGTATACTCGAAGTCATCTTGAGAATTATTAGTCATAGGGATGAATTATATGATAACTATGGGTCAGGGTTCTAAGAATGTTGCTTTGCATACATTCGACCCATCCGAACGTTGGGAATCATTACTAGATGGTAACTTTGATTAGTACAGAAATTGGTTCCTATGCTACCAACTTAAGTTCAAACCTATGGGGTCATACATATTAGAGGTTGTAACTTAATCAAATGGTTAATGGACAATTGAGAATCATTCTAAGGTCAAACATTTAATGCGATTGATGTTTGACCTAATGCAAGTATTGCAGGAGGATCGATTAGCAATTGAATTGCTAATCGACTCAATTTGATTGAGCAATCGAGCTGAGATAAAGTATAATTAAATTAGATTTAATTTGAATTAGTTTGAATTTAATTTGATTAAATTTAATTAGTTTGTTAGATAAGCCAAGTGTAAGGGAGAACAAGTCCCTATTCGATTAGGACTTGAGTGCACCTAATTTCTAATTAAATTAGGATTTAAATCAAAATTAAATATGATTTAATCTAATTTAATTAGGCTTCTAATTAGATTAGGATTTCTTATTAATTAGGTTGACTCAAATTCAATTAGAATTGGGTTCAAAATGGTTTGACCTAGTTTGCATTAAAGAGTCCTAGTTAGACTAGGACTCTTCCCTCTCTCACATTCCTTACGCCACCTAAAAGACCATGCCCACATTTAATTCTAGAAAATTACATGAATTATTCCATGCCAATAATAGCTTCTCCATGCCCCTTACCCGAAGTTTTTGGAATTAAATTTGACTTGGTCAAATTTGGATGTTTGAATGAGCCAAACTTTGAAGAGTTTTAATTTGTCAAAGCTCTTCCCTTCTCTTTGACTTTTCTTTCCATGCCCACACAGGTTTGTGCACCTTCTCTCCTATATTTTTGGCATTGGTTTTAAGTTCTCCATGCACAAAATTTAGGGGGAGTCATCCAAGAGTTGGACGCCCCCCAAACTCCTTTTTTTTTTTGGTCGAACCCCAAACTCTTCCTTGGTTTCCTATTTTGACTAGGTTTTGACCTAGTCTAGTACATATAAAAGGGAGGACGCCTCCTTTCAGTTATATAACATGAAAAATCCCATAAAAATCATAAAAAACTAGAGGAAAAGGAGGAGGAGGCATGGGAAGCTTAGAAGGCCATGATCCTTGAAGAAAAGGCTTTGATCTTGACATCAAAAGTTGATGTCTAGAAGAAACAAAGGTAAGAGAAAAATTATTTTCTCTTATGGTTTTGTTTTGTAGTTTTTTTCTTCTTATTTTTCTATAATTTTTCTATGAGAAAATCTAAAAGATAAAGGGACAATGCATGTGAATTCATGCTCCAAGAAGTTAGGACATGGTAGTCTATTTTGGGATGTGATCTGATCATATCCTGATGTGAGAAGACGAAGAGAAGAAAGTCTTCTCTTAGGGTTTCCTTGAGAGGCCTTCTTCTCCATTTTTTGGTGAGATTTTTACCTTTAGAAAATCATAGAGCGAAAGGGCTTTTGAGCATGAAAATAATTGAGGAGAAGGTCTCCTCCGGTCCCAGCATAGAGATGCATTCAGGACATCAAAGGTTAATGTGCTGAAAGAGAAGATCCATCTTCTCTTAGGATAGTTTTTGGAGTTTTTTATTTTTTGATTTTTGGAAGATCCAAGAGTTGGATTTCTTCCTTAATCTTCCTTATGTTCTTCATCTCTTGGAGGGTCTAAGAGATCTGAAGAATATTATTTTGATTAACCATCGGAGGGATCCACGAGAAGCTAGCACTTCAAGCAGATCCTTGTTCGATGAATCTTCAATTTTGTTGCAGCCTCGTGTGGATCACCTGTAGAGGTCGGATGCGTGTGTGGCTCTAAAGGCAATAATGAAAATCAACTATGGAGTGCTCGACCCATGCAAAGGTAAGAGATCTGATCTCTTGGTGACCTAGATGTGATTTAGGATTTGATTTAGAATTATTCTACATCTACGTATTGATTTGATCAATACTAATTATGCTTAATTTATTTTTAGATTTATATTTGCATCATGATATGTTATAGATTCTTGATGTAGTATTTTATAATTTGATTACATGCATATCATAGATTAAACTATTTAATCTATGTCTTTCGATGCTTTAATTTCAAAAAAGTTTCAAAATTCATGCATAAAATTCTGCATGTTTTCCTACAGACTATAGTTAAAATATGGTTATCAAAAGAGATCTATATGAAAGATCTAGGAGAAGCATCCCTTATTCTAGAAATTAAGATCTATAGGGATAGACCGAATAGGATGCTGGGTCTTTCATAGAAGATGTACATAGAGGAGGTACTGAAGAGGTTCAGCATGAAAAACTCCAAGAGGGGATTGGTATCCTTCAGACATGGTATTCATCTCTCCAAGAAGATGTGCCCTAGCACACCTGAGGAGATTGAATGCATGGGTAAGATCTCTTATGCTTCTGTAATAGGGAGCCTCATGTATGCCATGCCATGTACACGATCTGATATAGCCCATGCTATGAGTGTCACAAGCAAGTATCAGTCGAATCCAGGTGAAGAGCACTAGACTTCTATGAAATGTATTCTTAAGTACTTAAGAAGGACTAAGGATATGTTCTTGCTCTTTTGTAATGGAGAACTCCAGGTCCAAAGTTATAAAGATAGACTTTATGTCTGATATAGATGATCTAAAGTCGACATCTGGTCGTCTCTTTGTGTGCAATGGTGGTGCTGTCAGTTGGAAGAGTTTCAAGTAGACTATGATAGTAGATTCCACCATGAAAGCAAAATACATTGCTACATCAGAAGCTGTAAAGGAGGCATTCTGGTATAAGAAGTTCATCGTAGAGCTTGGAGTGATGCCATTGGATGTCGTCCCTCTATAATGCGACAACAATGGTGCCACAGCCTTGGCTAAGGAGCTGAGGTCTTATCAGAAATTCAAGCACATCGAGCAGCGATTCCATCTCATCGATGATTACCTTGAGAAGAGTTACGTCGAGGTCAAGAGAGTCAACTTCATAGACAATACGGTAGATCCACTGATGAAGCCTTTAGGCTAGCAGAAGATCAAAGCCCACCTTGAGAAGATTAGACTTAGATTGTAGCCAATTGGCTTTAGGTCAAAAGGGAGTTTGTTAGATGTGTACCCTAGAAGCCAGATTGGCTGACACTTGTAATACACTTCTAAGGATAATTTTATAATTTTGATTATAAATTAATAAATGGGTTATTTTTTATTATAATGTGTATTTAAAAGTGTCTGTGATATATTCTTTGAATTAATAGAAATGATAATTCATATTTTTAAGAGTTAAAAATTTAAGACATGAATTTTTATAATTAACTCATAAACTGCTTCCGACCGTAGGATCGTCACAAGAATGATGATCGATTCGGAAGGTTGGTATATGATCACTTTCTTAGAATAGATGAGTCTTGAGTCTATGGTGTGGAGACATCAGAGCAAGAGTACAGATACTCGTTATATAATGAATGGATTGAGCATGACCACCTCAAGTAGTCATAAGAAAGTCTACCTTTTCGTTGATGACTGGCTCGATGCTGCAGTTGTGTGTTAGGTTCTTTGACCTGAGGTGCATCGGTAGTTCACCTTGAATGTATTATAATTTGACTACACCATAACTCGATCTCCTAGCAATCAAAATTCTGAGCTGTATGTTGGCTATAGCATGTTCATTATAGGAACTCGATTGCACCAAGATGGGATCTATCAACCTTGATAGTGAAGGAGTAGTCCCATGATGATTATGAGATTAAGTCCTTAAGCCCATGGCTATGGCAATGTGATATAATAGAAAAGTATTTTCTATTAAGGTTTCACATCGGACTCAAATCGAATGATTCATTTATATGACGGATGTTGGGTTTTGATGAGTTCACCTTAAATCCTAATCCTATCGGAACTCATGATAGTAGAATCGATTCACACAGGTAGCTGCACTGAGAGGTTTGCTTTCAGTTTTGATGGATTGCCACCATATGCTACTAGGTATTACTAGTG
Source organism: Cocos nucifera (assembly GCA_006176705.1). Lineage (NCBI taxonomy): Eukaryota > Viridiplantae > Streptophyta > Magnoliopsida > Arecales > Arecaceae > Cocos > Cocos nucifera. The sequence goes on along the minus strand of QRFJ01001555.1, from coordinate 71,313 downwards.
GATTTTGGGAGCAATTAGAATGATCTTGATGATTGATCATTCTAATTGTATGAATCAGAAAAGTTTTGATCTATTGAAAGGTGTTTCGATGATATCGATGATAAAGATCATGACACATCTTATTATCATATGGAACTGAACCTAATTGAGTCACATATACAAGGGTTTGAGTCTGGTTATGATCAATTGGACTGAGTTAGTTTAATTAATTTGGATTAGATCCGATTAGGTTCAAGAAAATCATGCTAGCACATGATTACATTCTCCTTTTATAGTCTTTCTGGTTCATCTCAATCGAAACCCTAACTGGAGCTTGTCCAGGTCAGAATAGGATTATCTAAATTTATCAAATGGTTTTAGGATAACACCTGCCATTTTTGATCATCTGCCATTTTTGGTCACCTACATTTTTCATACTGAGGTCAAAGGTTGACCCTGTTGTAAGAAAGAAGGGATCAGGGGCACACGCCCCATGGAGATTTTCTAGGGGCGTGCACCCCCACTTATTTGGTATGGCATGAAGAGGGAGCACATCCCCCTAGGCTGCACCCAAAGTGGATAGGATTTGACTTGGTCAAATTTTATATTTGACCAGTCAAAGAGGTTTGATAGAGATCAAACTCTAAGAGAGAAGAAAGAGTCCATCGTGCACTAAACTTCCTTCCCCTCTCCCTACCTATTTTGTATGACATTATATAGATTATTTGGGGTGGCAATTCTGATGTGAGTTGGTGTGAAAATTAGTCAAAAAATCAGAATTAAATCAAGCAATTGATTGCTTGATTGATTGAAACACTGAGGTGGTGCAGGGGTCTATTTAAGAGACTTTGCGCCCTAAAGTTTCCTATAATTGTTGCTCAATGCCCCAAAGCCCCCATAAGCTGCCATCCCCTCATTCTCCATGCCCCTCCTCTCCCTCTTCTCCATCCCCAAAGGTTGGGCCAAGGTTCCAAGAGACGATCAAAAGGAATTGGCACAAAGGTTTCAAGAAAAGAGACGACGTTCGTGAGACGAGCACGCTGCCTTCATCGGTTGATTCAAAGGCTCTACAAATCAGATTGAGATATGACTTTTGGCAATCATATCTAGAAGGAGATCAACCCCAGATCCAGTCTGAGTGGACTCCAGCAGAGGCTAGGCACGTGCATGGCTTGATCCAGAACCCAAAGCTTTCGTAGATCATCGATAGGGTAAAAGCAGTTTACCCTAAAGATAACATCGGATGTTACTATTTTAATTTTAATATTAATTTTTAATATTAGATTTTTAAAATTAGATCGAAGAACTCTTTGATTTGATTAGATATTATAAAAATATTTTTAAAATATTTTCTATAGATCTGGTCAGATTAGACCAATCCCATGGCGGAAAAAGTGATTTTTCCGCCACGCATGAGATTGCTGGAGATGAAAATCAGGATCTTGCTGGTAGAACCTACAAAATAAAGTCTTGATCGGAGGTGGATGGCTCTGACATGAACCCTTCGATGGTCAAATCAGTAATCTATCAATAAGAATGGAGTACTCAAGAGATTAAAAATTAGAAGAGAGCTTAGAGAAGAAAACATATCTGGAAGGTCTTATTTATAGATGAAGCCTGTAACAGATTGATGGTGACAACCGCAATCGAATATCAATAGGCCGTTCAAGCCACTCAAAATTTATTACAAAGAGTGGGCTATCATTTGTTGCAACTTGCTGGTAGTTGGATATTATTTGTTAAAGTTCAGACAAAAGGTCAAATACTTCCAAGCTTGATCGTGAGTCGCTTGATCTGAGGTTATGCTATTGGAGCTTAGGATCAGATGAACTAAACTTGAAGATTAGTCTTTAGATTAGGAATGATGAATTTATAAATTAGATTCCAAATTTGGACTGCAGTAGGACTGTCTCAACTACTTTTCGAAGCTCGGTGATACTCAAGATCGACTAATGATGGAGGTTGGTATCTGAAGTTATATCACAGAAGTTGAGATAGGAAGAAAATAACTGGAGGACCAACTACATGAATTGGATCAATTATTGAGATATCAAGGTCGGCCAAAATTGGGAACCAAAAGGATGTCGGGTTCCTTAATTGAAACTGCGACAAAGTTGTCTTAGTTGTTTTGATGAAGCTTGGCCAATAGTCAAGATCGAACGTTATTGAAATATTTGATATTGTGGAGCGGTTGTTGCCTATCTTGAACTGAAGGTCAAAGTCAAACAAATATCAAATCTCCTTGTTAAAACTCATCCAGCTGAAGTTCAAGTTTAGGTTTTAATGAAATCTGCTAATACAATTACACTGTTATCAAGCCTAGGGATGAATATGTTGGCTGTCATACAAGTTCAAACATCAAATAGAAGTTGTAGTCATTTCTGGGATGAGTTACCCTTGGTTGAAGTTCTGAGTCAATTGACCTTGGGGGCCAATCCTCTAGCACTTAACCGGATTAGAAGACTTGTTTAGTTGAACCTCGGACTTGATTGCATTTTGAGCCCAGATGGCATTCTCAGAAGGTTAGCAAGGTCGGATCTTACCGGATTTCAGCAAAAGCTATTTTACTCCCAACACATATCATGGCTCTTCTCATTCAGTCTACTTATTGTGGCCATATCCTATTAAGCGTAGTAAGAATCACATTGCTTCTATCTACTTTGACTTCATCCAACTTGGATCGCATGGCGTTTTCTCATGGTTGTTTCAAGATGGTTAAGATGTATTGTAAACATAATATACAACATGAGGATCATAAAAAGTTTGAAGATAATGTGATTTGTGCACTATGGTTTAGTCAATATCAAGATAATGACTCAAGGCTATTCATGCTCATGTATTTTTCCCATGCATGTGCGTGCGTGCATGTGTTAAAGTAATATTTGGAATTTTAATGTTGCACTAGCCATCTCCCCTCCACCTACCCTCCTCTTGGAACTTTCATCGTCCGCTCATTTCCAATCACAAGTCGGGCAACGATCACCTCCTCCAACCTATTGGGTTTGATCGATATGGCGGAAGCATTGGATTTCAAAAATTTAGTCTATTAAACCTAAAAATCCTAAGACCAACCTTGATGTAATTCAATCATATATATGCTCTAGGTATAAAATTAAATAACATATCTTTAATAATCTGATTTGGTGATGATTTATTTCTATGAGGTGCCCATGTGTTTGCCCTCCAACGGTGATCCACATGGGAATTGGGTTCAAGAACAATCCTTCTTGAATCCTTTCTTGCTGAATTCTGCACTAGAATTCCTTGGCCTTGCTTCTATTTTCTTTCCTCTAATTTATTCTCTCTTATTTTCTCTCTTAGCCTTCTTAAAGAATCTTTCTAACCCTTGTCTTAATTAAGACTCCTTGTATTAGATAAGACCTTATCTAAAGGAAGACTCCTTGTCTTACCAATACCATGTTTAAAATAAAGGGAGGAAGAATTTTAAGACAAGCTTCTGAAAATTGGAATGCCTGACACCTTCATCCATATCCTATTTATAGATCTAGATAAGGCACCAACAGCATCCATTCCCAAGCCCTTATTAGCCATTAAAAAGTCTTATCAAGGAGCCAAATAAGTCCCTTGATGCAGAAGGAGTCTTGGAGGCATGGAAAAGCTGATTTCTGCCTTCGGAATGTCATATATACGTCGTTCCCACATTAATTCCAAACTTTTTCTGATTTATTCCAAATTTTCTTTGACTTTTCATCTAATATGGCATGGATAAGGGAGAGAGAGTCCCAGAGTAGACACCTACTGGAGTGCCTTCGAGCAGAATGACTCTAAGGCGCCAATAATCAAAGCTACGCGATTCTTTGCATAGTTTTTTCGGGAGAAACACTTCCTACGCCCACCATCTTTGACCAGTCAAAGATGGTAGGCATCAACATGGAGAGAGAGTCCCAAGAGGGCATCTCACTAGTCAATGTCCCCTTGGAGAACGACTCTGGATCCTTCTTTGTGCCATATAAATTCATGCGCCATATATTATCCCACCAACCATAAGAGAGAGTCCCATGCCCCTTGGACTCTTCCAAAAAGAGTCCAAATTAAATCCAGATAATGCCATGTGGCAAATATCTAATGGCCAACCCTTTTGACTTAACCAAAATTTAGATTAAAATAAAATTGGTTAGCCAAAAGTGCAAAGATTCGAGCCAAAACTGATTTGGCAAGGAATTAAGTTAGCTAACATATACTAGCATGTCAATTTGCCACTCAATTAGGATCCAATGATCCTAAAATTAATTCTTGATCAATTTTTTTATGTGTGTGATCCATTGGGCTCCACATCTAGCCAGCAGTAGGCCCAGGTATATTTTAATCTAATTTGATTAAACTCAATCTCAATCAATTAGGGTTAATGCCAACCCGATTTCACCAATTAGAAGAACCATATAATTGAGAATCGAATTAATCTCAATAATTCAATCAAGCCTACAAGTCAAGATTGACATCTAGCAATATATCATAACTATCCGAAAGATGTGAAATTTGATAAAAATATCAAAAATATCCTTTAGTGGCAAGTTCCTATGCAATTCAATCCTTCGATCATCCTACATCCCGAATATCTTTATGAGCATGGATAAATGTCAAACTCAAATACATATTCATGTCAATTCACCATCAATTAATGATAACTCTAATGAATGATTAGAAATCCTATCTAATCTTCATTCTGCTTTGGCCAAAGTCTTACCGAGTTATCAATAGATGAGAATTCATAGGATGTCATCTCCTCTTACTAGGAGTGATCAATTCCTTGTTGACCTACTCACTATCTTCATACACACTTGACCATATCCAGAACACCCCGTTCATGACTTAATGTCATGATTGAGTATGAACAAAAAATATGGGCTTATGTGCATAAGGTGCCATGGTGATCTCAGGTCTAAAGACTACTTGCACAACTCTCACTTAGAGAACCATCGTTTGACATACAAGTAAGGTTCCATATGATATTCTCATTTAGTGAGTCAATTCAGTGAACTCATTCCTTTAGTGTCCTCACACAAATGGCTTGTGAGGTCCACCACCCTATCCATTGAGCATATAAAGGATGTGCTAGTCTATCCGGACATTGATCCCTGACTTAATGTTCCTATGACTAGGAATATTTAAGATTAAAATTTTAGAATTTTAAGTCTCACAAACATGACCGATTCATGTCCCCTAAAATCATTATCCTAATCTTTGGGGTTCATCATAATCTTTAAACATAAAAGATACAACTGGAATGATGAATCAAATGCCTCAATATTATTAATATCAGAATAAATATTATTATATGACTTAAAAATTTTATAGAAAAGTTTCAGCATATCACACATGTGATTGGCTTGTAGGGCACTTATTCTTTCAATTTTTCACTTACACTAAAGCCAATCACCCTTATATCTCAAATCCATATAATTGAGATGGTGATCAAATAGTTGCTGTGGTAAGGTCTTAGTAAATGGGTCTACTATATTGTTCTTAGTATCTACTCACTCTAATACTGTTAGATATATGTGCCCTGAAAGCCAGAATTGGCTGACACTTGTAATACACTTCTAGGGGCAAAATTGTAATTTTGACTATAATCAATAAAATGGGTTATTTTCTATCACACCTGTGTATTTAGTGTCTGTGATACATCCTTTGAGTTAATGGTAATGATAATTCATATTTTCAAGAGTTGAAAATTTAAGACATGAATAATCATTATTAACTCATAAACAGCTCCCGACCATAAGATCATCACGAGGATGGTGATTGATCCAGAAGGTTGGTGTACGATCGCTTCTCTTTAGTAGATGAGAGTCTTGAGTCTACGGTGTGGAGATACCAGAGCGAGAGTACAGGTACTCGTTAGAGAACGAGGGCACTGAGCGTGACCACCTCGAGTAGTCATTAGGAAGTCTACCTTCTCGTCAATGACTGACTCGATGCTGCAGTAGTGTGTCTGGTTCTTTGACCTGAGATGCATCGGCAGTTCACCTTGAGGGTGTTATAGTTTGACTACACCATTACTCGGTCTCCTAGCCATATGGAACCCTGAGGTGTATGTTGGCTATAGCATGTTCATTGTAGGAACTGGATTGCATCAAGATGGAATCTATCTACCTCGGTGGTAGAGGAGCAGCCCTATGATGAATCATGAGAATCAAGTCCAGAAGCCCATGGCCATGGCAGAGTGAAATAATAGAAAGAGTTTCTATTTAGATTTTCACATTGGACTCGAATCGAATGATTACATCATATGACAGAGACTAGGGTTTGACGAGTTCACCTTAACCCTAATCTGATCGGGGCTCAAGATAGAAGAACTTAATCACACAGGTAGCTGCACCAAGAGGTTCGCATTCAGCTCTGATGGGTTGCCACCATATACTGCTAGGTGTCACTGGTGGATTTTGGGAGCAATTAGAATGATTTAGATGATCGATCATTCTAGCTGTTCGAATCAGAAGAGTTCTGATCCATCGAAAGGAGTTTCGATGATGTCTATGATAGAGATCATGACATATCCCATTACCATACAGAACTGAACCTAACTGGGTCACACAAACAAGGGTTTGAATCTGGTGATCATCAATTGAACTGATCTAGTTCAATTGATCTGAATGAGATTCAATTAGGTTCAAGGAAATCCGTGCTAGCACTCGATTGAACCTAACGTTCTTCTTTTACTATCATAAATAAGTTGTCCTGACTGAGCCAAAGGAGTTTGTGCTCAATCAGAGGCCTTCATATGGTCTGAACTGGAGGTTGTCCAAGTCAGAATAGGTTGTCTTATTTGTAAGACATTACCTGCCATTTTTGGTCACCTGCCATTTCTTGTTCTTTGACTTTGGTCAAAAGTCTACCTTTGACTGGTCAAATGTTGACCATTGACACTTTGACTTTTGACCACATGTCATGCACCTATTGGAGAGCTGGTGGGGGCCTGTCCCCCTGCCAGAACCTGGCAAGGAGGAAGGGCGCACGCCACCCTAGGCGTGAGCCCAAGTAGGAGGCGCCTAGGAGTCCTTGTTGGACAAGGACTCCACCTCCCTTTTGGATTCCAATCAGAGTTCTACTAAGAATCCAGTTTGACTGGTCTTAGGCACCCTCTAAGGAGGAATCCAGGGGTCTCTATTCCAACCAATCAGATTTAGATCTGATTTCACAAAGGGTTGTGATTGGTTGAGAGGAAGAGGAGTTGGATCACAAGCTTAGGTCTATAAATAAGACCCTGCGCCCAACCCTAGATTAAAAATGCAATTGAATAGAGATTTCCCACGCCCCAAGGCTGCCTCTCCCCTCTTCCTCCATGCCATAAACTTCTCCTCCTTCTCCTCTCCACGTCCAAAAGAGTTTTGGATTTTGGTTGGTGCGATTCCAGATCAAAAGAAAGGCGATCAAAAGCAAGAAGGCTGCGCTGCTGCAAAAGGACGACTGCTGATCTTCAAAAGGAGTTTTGAAGATCCTCCAGATCAGATCCAGATCTGATTTTTGGAGATGTGATAGAAAAGAAGAGGATCTCCAGATCCAACCTGAGTGGACACCGGTAGAGGCCAGGCGCTTGCGTGGCTAGATCCAGAACCTTCCGCTGCAATCAGGATCATCTACAGGGTAATAGGATTACCCAAATCAGGTAAATTAAATTTGATTTAATTTATTTTATTTTATTTTATTTATTAAAATAATAAGAATTAGATCTAAAATATATCAAGATCTGATTGGAATCAAGAAAAAATTTTTTGAAATATATCTCTTGATCTGATCAGATCTGGACGAACCTGGACCGAAAAATTAGGATTTCCCTTCAAATACAACATCTAGTCTCTCGACAATCTCCTAAATGAGATGGAACCATGTGAGGATGTGCTTTGATCTATGATGAGACCTTGGTTTCTTAGCTTGGATTACTGCATCAGTACTATCACAATAAAGTGGTACTAGTTGTTCAATTTCAGGAACCACTCCCAAATCACCAATGAATTTTTTTATCCAGACAGCTTTCTTGGTAGCTTCACTAGCAGCAATGTATTCTGCCTCTGTTGTTGAGTCAACTACAGTCTATTGTTTCGAATTTTTCTAACTCACTGCACCTCCATTCAAGGTAAACACATATCCTGATATTGAATTGCTATCATCTGGATCTGACTGAAAACTAAAATCAGTATATCCTTCTAGTTTTAATTCTGACCCTCTATAAATTAGAAAAACATCTTTAGTTCTTCTTAGATACTTAAGAATATTTTTCACAGCTTTCCAATGATCCTTCCCTGGATCAACCTGATATCTACTAACTATGCCTAAAGCATAAGCCACATCAGGTCTGGTACATAACATGGCATACATAATAGATCCTACTACCGAAGCATAAGGGATCGATTTCATTCTTTCTCTTTCTTTTGATATCTTGGAAGATATTTCTTAGAGAAACGTATTCCTTGACTTATGGGCAATTAACCTCTTTTACCCCCTTCCATGTTGAATCACTTCAACACTAAATCAATGTACCTAGATTGGCACAAGCCTAGCATCCTATTAGATCTAGCTCTATAGATCTTTATTCTAAGAATATAAGATGCTTCACCCAAATGTTTCATGGAAAATTATTTGATAGCCAAGTCTTAACTAACTGGAGCATTGGGATATCATTCCCAATAAGTAATATGTCATCGATATATAAAACCAAAAAGACCATGGCACTCCCACTAGCCTTCTTATATACACATGGTTCATCCATATTTTTTATGAAGCCAAACTCTTTGACTGTCATATCAAATCAGATGTTCCAACTCCTCGAAGCCTATTTTAATCCATAAATGGATCTTTTAAGCTTGTAAACTTAATTTGATCTCGCACAGGAGACGAACCCTTCTGGCTAAGTCATATAGACCTCTTTCTCAAGGTTATTTACCATTAAGGAAAGCAGTCTTGACATCCATCTACCAGATTTCATAATCATAGTATGCAGCTATAGAAAGTAAAATTCTTATAGATTTTAGCATAGCTACTAGTGAAAAGATTTCATCATAATTAATTCCTTATTTCTGTCTGAAATCTTTTGCCACCAACCCAGTCTTGTAGGTTTCAATTTGGCCATTAGCTCCGATCTTCTTCTTGAAGACCCATATGCATCCTATAGGGCTTATACCTTTTGGTGCATCAACCAAAGTTCAAACTTGGTTGGAATACATTGAGTCCATTTCAGATTTCATTACATCTAGCCATTTATCAGAGTATTTACTCATGATGGCTTCAAAATAGGTCAATAGATCATCATCTTGAATGATATTTGCCTCATTATCATTCTCTATGATGAAACTATATCTTAGAGGTGCATGACGCACTCTCTCTGACCTACGGGGAGGAGGTGTATATTATGGATATACCTCATCTTTCGGTACTTCTGGTTGAGTATTTTCATTCATTATTTTTGAAATATTTTATAGATTCCGAACTTTCTTAAGTTCAATATTTCTCCCACTGCCCCCTTCTTGGATGAATTCCTTCTCCAAGAATATGGCATGCCTACTAACAATTATATTTTATTCAGTAGGATGGTAGAAATAATATTCTTTAGTTTTCTTAAGATATCCTACAAATAAATATTTGTCTGCCCTTGCATTAAGCTTATGTCCAAAATTATTTCTGACATAAGCAGGACAGCCCCATATCTTAAGATGCTTAAGATTAGGCTTCCTTCCATTCCATATTTTATATGGACTGCTAGGGACAGACTTAGAAGATAATCTGTTAAGAATATAAGCAGCAGATTCTATGGCATGTCCCCAGAAAGATATTGGAAGAACTACATAACACATCATAGATCGTACCATTTTCATAAGGGTACGATTTCTCCTTTTCGCTACATCATTTAATTATGTCGTATAAAGAGGTGCCCATTCAGAAAGAACTTCTTTTTCTTTAAGATAATCAAAAAACTTACTGGATAAGTATTCGCCACCTCGATCAGATCGAAGGACTTTAATACTTCTTTTAGTTTGATTTTTGACCATCTTCTGATATTCTTTAAACTTATCAAAAGCCTCGAACTTGTGTTTCATTAGATACACATATCTGATAAGTACCATAAAATCATCAATAAAAATATTAATTTATTAATTAATTTATATTTATTTTTAAAAATTAATAATCAATTTATACATATTTTTAAGAAATTTAATATTTTTAATAATTAAAAAATAATAAAAATAAAAAAATAAAATATTATTACCAGTAAAAAGAGCTTATTTTTTTTATCGTAATGAAATAAGTTTAAAGTAAATCAGAGCTAAAATAGACTAGATATGAATTTTTTAAAAAAAATTAAAATAAAAAAGAAAAATGGCTCAACCAGCTCTGCAAGCCAAATCAAACCATCAAAGCCGACTCAGCCGTAGAAGCCATCAGCTGGTCCATGATTCAGGCGTAGACCATCAGCTCAGCAACAATCGGCAAATCATGGAGCGACACGTGGTGGACCAAGACCCTTAAAGGGTTTATAGAAAATCTATCATGGCACATAGGGTATTTATTGGATATGTGTGCCCTACAAGTCAGAATTAGTTGACACTTATAATACACATCTAAGGGCAAAATTATAATTTTGACTATAAATAATAAAATAGATTATTTTCTATCGTAGTGTGTATTTGAAAGTGTCTGTGATACATCTCTTGAGTTAATGTGATGTTGGTTCATATTTTTAAGAGTTAAAAATTTAAGACATGAATTTTCATTATTAACTCATAAAATGCTCCCGATCGTAGGATCATCATGAGGATGGTGATTGATCTGAAAAGTTGGCGTACGATCGCTTCTTTAGGATAGATGAGTCTTGAGTCTATGGTGTCGAGACACTAGAGTGAGAGTACAGATACTCATTAGAGAACGAGGGCACTGAGCGTGACCACCTCGAGCAATCATGAGGAAGTCTACCTTCTCGTCGATGACTGGCTCAAAGCTATAGTGGTGTGTCTGGTTCTTTGACCTGAGGTACATCGATAGTTCATCTTAATTGTGTTATAGTTTGACTACACCATAACTCGATCTCCTAGCCATTCAGAATTCTGAGGTATATATTGGCTATAGCATGTTCATTGTAGGAATTGGATTGCACCAATAGGAGATCTATCTACCTCGGTAGATGAGGAGCAGCCCTTTGATGATCATGAGAATCAAGTCCATAAGCCCATGGCTATGGCAGAGTGAAATAATAGAAAGAGTTTCCATTAGAGATTTCACATTGGACTTGAATCGAATGATTAATTCATATGATAGAAATTAGAGTTTGACGAGATCATCTTAATCCTAATCCAATCGAGGCTCAAGATAGAAAAACTTAATCACACAAGTAACTACACTGAGAGATTCATTTTTAATTCTGATGGATTGCCACCATATACTGCTAGGTATCACTGATGGATTTTGGGAGCAATTAGAATGATTTGGATGAACGATCATACTAGTTGTCAGAATCAGAAAAGTTTTGATCCATCGAAAGATGTTTCGATGATGTCGATGACAGAGATTGCGATGTATCCTATTACCATATATAACTGAACCTAACTGGATTACACAAACAAGGGTTTGGATCTAGATATCATCAATTGGACCAACCCAGTTCAATTGATTTGAATAACATTCAATTAGGTTCAAAAAAATCGTGTTAGCACATAATTAAGCCTAATGTTCTCCTTCAACAATCATCAAAGCTTGTCTCGACTGAGCCAAATGTATTTGGACTCACTCAAAAACCTTTACTTAGTCTGATTGAAGCTTGTCCAGCTCAGAAAAGGGTTGTCCTAATTTATGAGATAAATTTGAGACAACACCTACCATTTTTCGTCACCTACTAAATCTTATCTTTGGACTTTGGTCAAATGTTGACCTTTGACACTTAGACACCTACTAAATCTTATCTTTGGACTTTGGTCAAATGTTGACCTTTGACACTTAGACATCTGCCCATGTGTCATGCATCCATAGGAGAGAAGATGGGGCTTTGTCCCCCTACTAGAAAGCAAAAAAGAAAGGAGCACCACCTAGGGAGGCATGCACCCCATGAGGATGATGCCTGGAGTTCCATACAGATGGGACTCCAGTTGCTTCATGATTTCAACTTAGGTGGCACCAAGGAGTCCTGTTTGACCAATCATGGTGCCACCTAAGGAGGTTTATGAGGGACTCTAATCTGATTGGATCATATGATGTCATCACACCAATCATATTTAGATCTGATTGCACAAAGAGCCATGATTGACCGGGATGATGTGGCACTGCATGGCGTAGCAGCGTCTATATAAATCCTATTTGCACCTAGAATTGAGAGCTTCTGCCCCTTGCCCATGCCATAAAGTTTTTCTCCCTCCCTCTATATGCCATCTTCAGATCCTCTCTCTCCTATCCATGTCCAAGAGTCCTTGGGCTTGAGTTTGGTGCGATCCAAGCAAGAGAAAGATGACAGAAAATGAAGAAGGCAACACTGCTGCAAAAGACAACAGCTAATCTTCAAAAGCTATTTTAAAGACCTTCAAGATCAGATCTAGATATAATTTTTGGAGCATAGATTGAGAAGAAGAAGATATCCAAATCCTGCCCGAGTGGATATCGGTAGAGGCCAGACGCTTGCGTGGCTACATCCAAAACCTTAGGCAAACATCGGGATCATCATAAGATAATTGGATTACCCAAAATATAGTTACAATTAAATTAGATTTAATTTATTTTTATTTTATTTTATTAGATTAATAAGATTAAATTTGAAGAGTCTCAGATCTAATTTAGATCTAAGAGAAAAAATTTTTAAAATATCCCTCTTGATCTAATCAGATTTGAACGAACCTGACCCAAGAAATAGGATTTTTTCCTTCAGTATTTTGGTCTTTTCACTCGATGACAGGAGGTGCTGATTGGCTGCGGTGTGCGGTGCAGCCGGTCCATGCGATCCATGGGAATAGTAAGTGCGTGATCGTGCGACTATTATTACTTGCGGTCAAGATCCGATGGTGGTGGTTGGTTCTAGTTTTAATTCAAACTCTAGGCACCATCCGACGGCAACGCTCAACCCAGAAGATGATCCAATGGTCCAGGAAGCTCCCGACTTAATTAAAATACCCAAAACTCGATCCGATGGCCAGATTTCCTCTTGATTAATGTAATCAGATGATCAAAATTTAATCCGACCTGATCTGGATTGATACACATCCAATTTTGGCATTTTTTAGATCGTTTGATCCATATCTAATGGCAAGATTTCATCCAGAGCAATAGAGTTCGTTCAAGACTCTTTTTAATCTGAATTTCACTTAGATTTCTTCCTATTTTGATGATTAAAATGTCCTTTAGTCCCACATTGCCTATAGAAAAACTCTCCAGCCTTCCAACACCTATAAATAAGACCTCAAGCCTTCAAAATTCATTATCTTCGGTCAAGGTGAAGCTTTGGTATAGGATAAAGCCAGACTTTGGATTAGAGGCTGCTTCAAAACAATAGGTGCCGAGAAGAAGAGCTGAACTTCTACACCATCTTTCTGTCGATGCCGATCCAAGATCAGAGATCAACCTATTTTAATTTTTTTAAAAAAAAATTTTATATATTTAAATTATGAATCTTTTAATTAATGCAATATTTATTTTTATGCTCTTTAATTTCATACTCTTTATTTTTATTACAATTTAAATTTTACACTTTAGTTATTGCTCTTTATTTTACTATAAGTAGATGCTAAAATCTAACTAGTAAGTCTTAGTACCAAGTTTACTTTTCTGCATAATTTAATTTTTACTTTATAATTTTAATTTTTGACTTCAAATTTTATTTTTAAATTATTTTTTTCTTTTCAAAAATTAAAGATTTTAAATCTAAAATACTATCTTTTCTATGGATTCGATCTGACTCACTACTATCTACGTATTTTTAATTATTTTAAGAAGTCAGATTAAACTGATAAACATGGTGTCTTAATGATAACATCACGCTCTTATCAAGTTTTTGGTGTCGTTGTCGGAAAAGGCATGAAAATTAAAAATTTTAATTTTTTAATTTTTTTATAGATAAATTATAAATAATTTTTGATTTTTTTTATTTTTTTTGTAAATATTGCTTACTAACTTTTTATTTATTTATTTTATAGAAAAAAAAGGAAGAAAGCATCTAATCTTGTTTGGTGAGATCAATCCTAACCCTATTCCTTTTTTTATTATTTATTTTATTTTTAAATTAATTTAAAAAATATTCACTTAAACCTAATTAAAAGCTTCATGATAAGAGTACAAATCCTAACTGCCATCATATTAGTTTTTAATTTTATTTTTGGTGATTGCTAGAGGCAAGGTGAGCTTTTCAAAATTCAATTAATTACATGCATCTAGTTTAATTGCGTAGAACCCCTTGCTTGAAAATTTGAATATGCATATTATATTGAATCAATTTAAGGGCACAACCCATTAAATAAGATAAGATGGGGATTTAATCATCCTTCCTTGGCCCACAAACAACCAACCCTCATATTGCATTAACCCAAATCTTAACTCTTAAAATCAATTAGACATCAACCCTTAAGGATATTCGAGCTCAATAGGATAAGAAAATCTTAAAGTTGGACCAGGTTTGGATTGGTTAATTACTTGGTGTCTAAGGCAAGTGGTTTAAAGAAGGTGGTTTTCAATTAGTTTCATTATCTGACCTAGCCAACTCTGTTAGTATCTAAGAAAAGCAACAAGCAAAGAACCTCCCATAACTTACACTTACCTGGCCAAGTTAATTAACCAGTCTTAAGCTTAGAGGACTCGAAGATAACCTTGGCAGTTAGGAGCTATCTAGATCTAGGATAATCCTTAGTCAGGATTGGTTGACCAACTTGACTGCTAACCAACATTATCACTAATTAAAACTGATTCTTCTCTCTCTTCTCAGCTCTAGGACTCCTTAGGACCTTTTCTTTAGAACTTTTATTTCTTTCTTCTTTTTTTTCTCTTCAAAAATAAAATAAAATAAAAATTAAATTAAAAATTAAATTAAACTAGCTAAAAAAATAATAAAAATAATAATTAAATTAAATTAAAAATAATAATTAAAATAATTAAAAAAATTAAAAGAAAATTTAAAAAATTATTTTCTAAAAATAATAATAATATAATAAAATAATAATATATATATATAAAAAAATTTCTAAAAAATTTAAAAAATTTTGAACCATACATTAGGGTTATACTAATACATGCATGGTAGAAAATTACTTTTTCTAATTTAGTTGAACTTAATTGAATGGTTGACTCATATTAAACCTGATAATCAAATGGCTGATCTGAACCTAATAGTCCAAAAATTAGATAAAGTTGACCTTCTTATCCAGAAATTAGGTCAACTCCTAATCCTAGATCAACAATCTCCTGCACAATTCACATCATCTTCTAATTATCAGGAGTTTTATTCTATTTATGCTAGCCTAATCCATCATGTGAATGAATGTCCTATTGCTACACAGTTTCCATATTTTATCCAAGAACAAGTTCAACCTACTCAAGGTTATTCCAAATTGATTAATGACCTATTTTTAAATTCATATAATCTAGATTGGAGCAACCACCATAATTTTTCTTGGACATCCCAACAAACTCAGGCTCAGATCCAAATTTTATCTATCCAAAACTATCAAAATAGGCCCCAATACCAAAACTATGCCTATAATAATGGTCAGCCTAGTTAGTTTACCCAACCATCATATAACAATCAGCTATCATATCCACCTCCTTAATAGACCAATTTAGCTGATGATAGATTTAACCAACTTTAACAATTAATTCTGAATCAACAACAATCGATCTTGACTCAACAAGAATCTATCACCAAGCTAGAAGCTCAAATAGGATAATTAGTTGAGTCTAATATGAGGAGAGAACTAGATCAACTATCGAGCTTACCAATTTCAAATAATCCATCTAATGTCCACCAACCATCTGAACCAAGTTATCAATTTAATGTCTTACTTAAGAATCTCCAATTTGAGAATGCCAAAATAATTCTTGAACTTAAAAGCTATAGAATTCTTATGGACCCATACCAAGATTAGGTGAGAGAGGCTAGTACTGATGCTAGTCAAAATAAAAATTTAGAAGAACAGATTAGTACCGAGACTAACCACATAGAAGAATCTAAGATTGGAACTAGTACTGATGCTGATTTTAGTTTAAATGAGATAGACATAGGAAAAAAGAGAATAGATGATTTACCCAAGACTTATAAATCTAATGTCCTATTCCTTTCAACCCTAGAAGTCGGTTCTTCTTACAAAAATCAAGAGGCATATAATGAAGTACAATAGAGTTTTTCAAGTAAGATCATATTAATTTACCTCCAGAATTAAATCCACCTTTAGACACCCTTTTAGTACCTAGTGCATTAAACTTAACTCCTAATTCAAAAACTCAATTCATGAGCATTTTAGAAGAACAAATAGGAGAAATTCTTAATAAACATTGGTCTGAGAATGGGGTCACAAATTATGTTCCTAAAATTAACAATGATTAATCAATAAAAGGATAAAAAATTATCTTCGTGAGATTGGCAATCCAAAACCATTAGAATTTATCAATCTATTATTTGATACAGAATAGTAAGCTACATTGTATCTGGCTGAAGATGGTAAACTTAGCACTTGTTGGGAGGCAGTCCAATATTTATTTTTTTTAGTTTAATTTATCTTTTTAGTTTATTTTTTTAGGATATTTTGAATAAAATTAGAGGGAGAGCCCAAATTTTTAAAGACATATGCTGGACCAAAAATATTAAGTTAGGTATATTCTTTCATGTTCTTTACTACATTCTTTATTTTTTTTTCTTCATTGAGGATAATGTCGATTAAGTTGAAAAAGAAAAAAATAAAAATTTTAAAATTTTAAGTCCTTAGAAAAGTTAGTATTTAGTATTTAGACACCTGATTATGCTCAAGAATCGAATTAAACTAAGTATTTTTAAAAGAAAATTGATGCACAGATCAAAAAATCTATGAGATATTAAAATCCAATAAAAAGTTAAGTCTAGAACATAAAAAAAAAATTCTTTGAGCATTTTTAATTTTTTCTACTAGCATCAAAGAAAAGTCTACTTTTTATGGGCTTGTGTAGGATAACTATACATTTTTTTCATATATATATATATATAATTATTAAAATAAAATAGTTTTTAAGTACTTCTCATTGAGTAATCAGACCTCTTTGTCTAAGCAAGCATTGAGTTTCGCATCAAAAGATAGAAAGGGCAAAGAAGCTCATTGTAAAGCTAGTCTTAACTTGTAGCCTATTTGATTCAAGCTAGTAAGCTCGAGGGATATTCTATACCTAGTACCCTGAAGCCAACTAGTTTGAGAGTCATTGGCCCAAGACTCGCTACATGGATCAAATAGAAAGCTTAAGAAATTATGACACAAAATAATAATACAACATTATCAAAAAAAAAAATATTGGTTTTCCACTGAGTAACCGGGTCTCGTTGCCTAAGTAAGCAATGATATTCGCATCAAAAAGTGGGTAATATGAACAAAAAAAAGTTTAATAAATGATGGAAGTGATAATACTCTTGCCCATCTGAAAGTTTAGATAAATCAAAGATAAAGATAGGATGATTTAGAAAAAATTCAGAAAAATTTAATGTTCTTTACTTAATTTTAGTAAGTATTAATATTCCAATGATATGTCTCACTTATGCACCATTGAATATCAATGGCCATTTTGAAAACTGCTTAGATAAAATTCAAAACTCTAAAGTTAAAAGGTATCTAAAACTAAATTCTTTCTTTACTCGAGGACGAGCAAAGCTTAAGTTGGAGGATGTGATAAGTACCATAAAATCATCAATAAAAATATTAATTTATTAATT
>QRFJ01001555.1:0-52536 GCA_006176705.1 Cocos nucifera | reverse complement strand
CCTGAATCAATTCTCCCTAAGAAAAGATTAAGTCTGAGGTCTTCCACCATTGTAGATGTGCGGGCCCTTCCCGGGGTTGATTATTCTCGACTGGATACAGTGGCTCAGTTGCACCGAAAAGATGCAACCATGTCTATTAGGCATTGGATGCTATGGGCTGGAGGATGAGTTGGGCTCAATATTCCGGATATGGTGAGAGACTCAATTAGGAAATCCAGTCTGTGCAAATGGTGGGTCTGACTTAACTAAGGAGTGGATCAATATTTTGGATACGATGGTGAGATTCATGAATTAGAGACCAAGTTTGGGTGCACCATGATTAGAGAATCATTGAACAAGAGTTGTTCACTCATTGGCTAACCCATCACCAATAACTGTTAGGTGAGGTGATGAGTCAGTTGGTGAGACCGCACCACCCACTAGAAATCATTAATCATGGAGATTTTCACATCTCTACAGAGGGAGTGTAGGGATCCAAGAAAATAGTGGGAGCTAATTTGTTTAAAAATAAAATTCCTAAATAAATTGGTCAAGTCATAATTACAGTATCTAACTAGAATCTTTGACTCTCTACAGAAAAATGTCTGCGTCCAATCCCATTGGCACGTATCCTGGACACACATAGACTGACCGAACCCAATTATAAAGATTGGCTCAGAAACTACAAAATCGTTTTGGGTTCCGAGAAGTTAACCCATGTATTGGACCAGGACCCTCCCACCTTACCAGCCGTCCATCCACTGAACAGAGAGCGTCTCTGAGAAAAATGGATAGACGAAGATAATAAGGCCAGATATTACATGTTGGGCTCGATGTCTGATGAGCTCCAGCGCCAACATGAAGATATCGAAACTGCTCGCCAAATGTTGGCTCACCTGCAGGAGATGTTTGGTGAACAGAGTCGCGCAGCCAAGTATCAAGTCACAAAATGACTTTTTAAGGCTAAGATGCGTGATGGACAGTCAGTCCAAGATCACTGTCTGATGATGATCAAGGACTTGGAAGAGCTTGAGAAGCTCGGTGTGAAGTTAGACTTGGATCTGCAGAACGATATTATTCTGCAATCCTTGACTGATGCATATGGGCAATTCATCATGAATTACCACATGCATAAACTTCAAAATTCCTTGGCCGAATTAATGAATATGCTGGTCACCGCTGAGCTTTCTATGAAAGGTTCTAAAGGCTCAGTTCTTGCTATGGAACGGACTTCTTCCAAAAGAAAGTCTTATGGAAAGAAAAAGAAGTCTGTGAAAAAGCAGAAGGTGGAAGGAGCAAAGAAGAAGAAGGCAGAGCCGAAGATGAAAGGCCGATGCCAAAGGAAAGTGTTTCCATTGCAACAGCGACGGCCATTGGAAGCGGAACTGCCCTACTTACCTGGCCACCCTGAAGAACAAGAAGGAAGGTCCTTCTGGAGGTATGCTCGTTATTGAGTCTAACCTTACGGTTTCTTCTGCATCCAGTTGGGTGCTTGACTCTGGTTCTAGTGCTCATCTGTGCACTTCCATGCAGGGTCTTGAGGATAGCAGGAGGCTGAGGGATGGAGACATGATCCTACGCATCGGTAATGGAGCAAGAGTTGCTGCAGTAGCTGTGGGAATATATCCCTCTTCGATTACCATCTGGTTTAGACTTAGTTTTGAAAGACTGTTATTATGTGCCTGCAGCTAGCAGGAATTTGATTTCTATTTCATGCTTAGCACTAGAAGGCTATGTGATTACCTTCTTTAAGGACCATTGTAACATTCTTTATGAAAGAAATAAAATTGCAAATGGTTTTCCTTATTAACGATCTTTATCAGCTACATATTGATGTATCTATTCTAACTATCGAGCAAAACATGAATGCCAAACGACCTAGGGATAGTCCAAATGATAGATATCTATGGCACCTGAGATTAGGTCATATAGCAGAAGATAGGATCAACAAATTGGAGAAAAATGGGCTATTGAGTCCATTGACTTCCGAGTCATATCCAACTTGTGAATCTTGTCTTCAAGGCAAAATGACTAAACTCCCTTTTGTTGGACATGGGGAAAGGGCCACAGATCTCCTTGCCCTAGTACATACTGATGTGTGCGGCCCATTTGATGTGCCGGCTAGAGGCAATTTTGTCTACTTCATTACCTTTACCGATGATCTGTCTAGGTATGGGTATGTGTATCTTATGAGACACAAGTCTGAAGCTTTTGAAAAGTTCAAAGAATTCAGACATGAAGTAGAAAAATAAACTGAAAAACCCATTAAGGTTCTTCGATCAGATCGAGGAGGTGAATACCTTAGCCGAAAATTCCTAGACTATCTCAAGAAAAATGGCATAGTCTCTCAATGGACTCCACCAGGAACACCTCAACTCAATGGGGTTTCAGAATGGAGAAATCGGACTCTATTGGATATGGTTCGATCCATGATGAGCTTCACAGACCTCCCTGATTTTCTTTGGGGACACTCATTGTTAACTTCAATTTATCTACTGAATAGGGTTCCCTCTAAGAACCGTTCCTACCACACCGTATGAGATATGGCATGGTAAGAAACCAAGTCTGAGTCATCTCAGAATTTGGGGTTGTCCGGCTCATGTCAAAAGACAACAAGCGGACAAGTTAGAGTTTAGGTCCTTCAGAGCTCGATTCATAGGATATCCTAAAGAGTCATTAGGATACTATTTCTACATTCCAGAAGACCACAATGTGATTGTGAGTCGACATGCCATCTTTCTTGAAAAATAGTTTATTCAAGATAGCGGCATTGGAAAGCAGATTAAGCTTGATGAGAAAGTCTCACAAGTACAATGAGCTAAGGACCAATTGGAACCAAATCAGGTTGAGCCAATAAGAACACTACCTCCTCCACCTCGTAGATCGGAAAGAGTTTTCCCGTCCCCTGAAAGATACTTAGGTATTATTTCAGAGGAAGTAGAGGAAATGTTCCTCGTAGGTAATGGTGCTCATGGTGATGATCCCAAAACCTACAATGAGGCGATATCAGATATCGACTCTGAGAAATGGCTAGAGGCAATGCAGTCAGAAATTGACTCGATGCACTCAAACCAAGTCTGGACCTTGGTAGATCCACCAGAAGGTATAGTACCTATTGGGTGTAAATGGATCTTCAAGAGAAAGATTGGTGCAGATGGAAATGTGGAGACATTCAAGGCTAGACTAGTGGCAAAAGGTTATAGTCAATGCGAAGGCATTGACTATCAGGATACCTTTTCTCCCAGTGGCTATGCTAAAATCCATCCGCACATTGCTTGCCGTTGCAGCCTATTTCGATTATGAAATATGGCAAATGGACGTGAAAATGGCATTCTTAAATGGATATCTTGAGGAAGATATCTATATGGAAACAGCCGCTAGGTTTCACATCCAGTGATACTGATCACAAGGTTTGCAAGCTGCAAAGGTCCATATATGGACTTAAGCAAGCATCTCGGAGCTGGAACACTCGTTTCAATGATGTGATCAAAAAGTTTGGTTTCATCAAAAATGAAGAGGAACCGTGTGTCTTCAAAAAGATCAGTGGGAGCGCTGTTGTCTTCCTCGTATTGTACGTGGATGACATCCTCCTTATTGGGAATGATATTCCCATGTTGACGACAATCAAAATATGGTTGTCCAAGGAATTCTCCATGAAAGACCTAGGTGAAGCATCCTTTATTCTAGGAATTAAGGTCTATAGGGATAGACCGAATAGGATGCTAGGACTTTCACAGAAGATGTACATAGAGGAAGTACTAAAGAGGTTTAGTATGGAAAACTCTAAGAGGGGATTAATACCCTTCAGACATGGTATTCATCTTTCCAAGAAGATGTGCCCTAGCACACCTGAGGAAATAGAATGCATGAGCAAGATCCCTTATGCTTCTGCAATAGGGAGCCTCATGTATGCCATGCTATGTACACGACCTGATATAGCCCATGCTGTGAGTGTCACAAGCAGATATCAGTCAAATCCAGGTGAAGAACACTGGACTTCTGTGAAATGTATCCTTAAGTACTTGAAGAAGAACTAAGGATATGATGTTGGTCTTTGGTAACGGAGAACTCCAAGTCCAGGGATACACAGACTCGGATTTCATGTCCGATGTAGATGATCGAAAGTCGACATCTGGGAGTCTGTTTGTGTGCAATGGTGGTACTGTCAGCTGAAAGAGTTTCAAGCAAACCATGATAGCAGATTCCACCATGGAAGCAGAATATATCGCAATCTCATCCACGATTACCTCGAGCCCTCTGCTAAGGGCCGAAGGTTACCAGTCGAGGTCAAGAGAGTCGACTCCGCAGACAATGTGGCAGACCCACTTACAAAGCCATTGGGCCAGCAGAAGATCGAAGCCCACCTTGAGAAGATGGGACTTAGACTTGTAGCCAATTGGCTTTAGGACAAGTGGGAGATTGTTAGATATATGTGCCCTAGAAGCCAGAATTGGCTGACACTTGTAATACACTTCTAGGGGCAAAATTATAATTTTGACTATTAATCAATAAAATGGATTATTTTCTATCACATATGTGTATTTAGTGTCTGTGATACATCCTTTGAGTTAATGGTAATGATAATTCATATTTTCAAGAGTTGAAAATTTAAGACATGAATAATCATTATTAACTCATAAAATGCTCCCGACCATAGGATCATCACGAGGATGGTGATTGATCCGGAAGGTTGGTGTACAATCGCTTCTCTTTAGTAGATGAGTCTTGAGTCTATGGTGTGGAGACACCAGGAGCGAAGAGTACAGGTACTCGTTAGAGAACGAGGGCACTGAGCGTGACCACCTCGAGTAGTCATTAGGAAGTCTACCTTCTCGTCAATGACTGACTCGATGCTGCAGTGGTGTGTCTGATTCTTTGATCCTGAGGTGCATCGGTAGTTCACCTTGAGGGTGTTATAGTTTGACTACACCATAACTCGATCTCCTAGTCCATACGGAACCCTGAGGTGTATGTTGGCTATAGCATGTTCATTGTAGGAACTGGATTGCATCAAGATGGAATCTATCTACCTCGGTGGTAGAGGAGCAGCCCTATGATGATCATGAGAATCAAGTCCAGAAGCCCATGGCCATGGCAGAGTGAAATAATAGAAAGAGTTTCTATTTAGATTTTCACATTGGACTTGAATCGAATGATTACATCATATGACAGAGACTAGGGTTTGATGAGTTCACCTTAAATCCTAATCTGATCGGGGCTCAAGATAGAAGAACTTAATCACACAGATAGCTGCACCAAGAGGTTTGCATTCAGCTCTGATGGGTTGCCACCATATACTGCTAGGTGTCACTGGTGGATTTTGGGAGCAATTAGAATAATTTAGATGATCGATCATTCTAGCTGTTCGAATCAGAAGAGTTCTGATCCATCGAAAGAAGTTTCGATGATGTCGATGATAGAGATCATGACATATCCCATTACCATATAGAACTGAATCTAACTAGGTCACACAAATAAGAGTTTGAATCTGGTGATCATCAATTGAACTGATCCAGTTCAATTGATCTGAATGAGATTCAATTAGGTTCAAAAAAATCGTGCTAGCACTCGATTAAACCTAACGTTCTTCTTTTACTATCATAAATAGTTGTCCTTACTGAGCCAAAGAAGTTTGTGCTCATTCAGAGGCCTTCACTTGGTCTGACTGGAGCCTGTCTAAGTTAGAAAAGGGTTATCTTATTTTGTAAGACAATATCTGCCATTTTTGGTCACCTGCCATTTCTCATCCTTTGACTTTGGTCAAAAGTTGACCTTTGACTGGTCAAATATTGACCATTGACATTTTGACTTCTGTCCACGTGTCACGCACCTATTAGAGAGCTAGTGGCGGCTTGTCCCCCTGCCAAAACCTGGCAAGGAGGAGGGTGCATGCCATCCTTGGCATGTGCCCAAGCTGGAGGCGCCCAGGAGTCCCTGTTGGACAGGGACTCCATCTCCTTTTTGGATTTCGATTAGACTTCTCCTAAGAATCAAGTTTGACTGGTCTTAGGTGCCATCTAAGAAGGAATCCAAGGGACTCTATTCCCATCAATCAAATTTAGATCTGATTTTATAAAGGGTTGTGATTGGTTGGGAAGAAGAGGAGTTGGATCACGCATAGTCTATAAATAAGACCCTGCGCCTAACTCAAGAAGAATCTAAAATCAATTGAAAATTTTCTCATGCCCCAAGATTGCCTCTCCTCTCCTCCTCCATGCCAAGTCTATCTTCTCCCTCTCCTCTCCATGCCCAAAGAAGTTTGGGATCCATGTTGGTGCAATCTAGACGAGAGAAAGACGACAGAAAGCTAGAAGGCTGCGCTGCTGCAAAGGACAACTGTTGATCTTCAAAAGGTATTTTCAAGATCCTCCAAATTAGATTCATATCTGATTTTTGGAGATGTGATAGAGAAGAAGAGAATCTCCAGATCCAACCCGAGTGGATACCAGTAGAGGCCAGGCACTTGCATGGCTAGATCCAGAACCTTCCGCTGCATACAGGATCATCAACGGGTAATAGGATTACCCTACATCAAGGTAAATTAAATATGATTTAATTTATCTATATTTTATTTTTTTTATTAGAATAATAAAAATTAGATCTGAAGTATTTTAGATCTGATCTAGATCGAAGAGAAAAATTTTTGAAATATATCTCTTGATCCGATCAGATCTAAATGAACCTGGTCTGAAAAATTAGGATTTTCTTTCAAATTGACCATAAATTGAGAGTCTGGGAGAGATTGGAGTATGAGATCCTGACTAAGCTCTGCATCCATGGTGAAATCTAATTGACTCAATCTAGTGATTAAGTCAATGAGTTTCAATACATGGTTCTGAACCAGAGTTTTCTCAGTCATCCGAGCCCTGAATAACTACTTAGATAATTTATATCTTGTAGTTCAACTCTGTTCTCCATAAAGCTCTTTTAGATTGAGCAATATGAAAGAAGCATCCATACTTTCATGTTGCCTCTGTAATTCATTATTCATGATGGCCAACATGATACATTTAACAGTCGTACTATCATTTTTCCACATCTTATATGTAGACTTCTCCTTCTCTGAAGCATCTTCTTTGACCGGACCTGGATTAGGGGTGTCTAAAATGTATGACAGTTTCTCTTGCATAAGCACTATGCTCAAGTTCCTCAACCAATCCACATAATTTGGATCAGTCAATTTATTTATATCAAGAATGCATTGCAATGATAGTAAAGAAGCCATTTATGCATATATTTTAATCTACATAAAATAAGAACACTAATATAAGCAGACCACTCATGATGACATGTATAACTAGATGAGATCCTTTTATTCTAGTTATTACTCCCACTATTTTACCATATACCATAGCTCTCCCTATGGTATACGAGAAAATCCTAAATCGATTTCTTAGTGGGGTTGAGATCCTTGTCCCTTAACGAAGTCTTGCGAATAGCACAACAAACTTCAATAAGTTCAAATGTAGGAAAACCTATCCGATTGCATTTTCATGCAACTCTCAACATAACCTGTATCTAAAACATTTATAGTCTTGTGGGTAGCACAACAAACTATAATATTTTAGTTAAGTCAAACCCTTCATTTCCATATGGTCATATTTGAAAATAATATTGCTCTTATGGAAAGCACAACAAAGCAAGAATAAATCAAATATATCATCAGCATTTTTAAAAATGCACCAAGATATTATTATATCGGTCCCCATGGTAAGTCTTATGGATACCACAACAAACTTACTATGGTTTGTGAAATAATAATTATCTTAGCATGAAGGAAAGCAATGTATAGTATTTTTTATCAATATGCATTTCCAATTCAAGACTTCAATTGAATCAAATTGGCCAGGTAAATAGGAGAGAGATGGGAGGCCCCCCCGTTCTTGCCTTAGACACCAATTAAAATTGGCCAGGTAAGAAACGGACCCAATTACTAAACCATGTTCTCTTTACCTTTCCAGAACCACTTTTCCAGACAATAATTGATCAATTTCTATCAAGAATGGATTTGTTTTTTGATCTTATAATGTAATGACTTAATATAATTTTTAAGAGGGCTTTAAAGAACTCATGCACATCCTTAAAAACATTAAAACATGCATTTATATGCTATGCCATGTGAAACATAACATATTCATCATATTTTGAATAATCTTATAATTAGAAAGATGAATAAGTGCAACGAACATTATAATATCTTATCTAAGATATTATTTGAAGTTGTAAATTAAAATCATAATAATATGAACATGATCATATTATAAGACATAAAGCATCAACATGAACATACATGATATTATATATTATCTTTATCATATAACATATGAACAATCATATCATGCTTTAAATCATAATTAAAAGCATTCATGTATATGATTGAACCATGCAAGGTGGGCTCTGATACCACTACTGGGTTTGATCGACATGGCAGAAGCATTGGATTTTAAAAATCTAGTCTATCAAACCCAAAAACCCTAAGATCGACCTTGATGTAATTCAATCATATATATGCTTTAGGTATAAAATTAAATAACATACCTTTAATAATCTGATTTGGTGATGATTTGTTTCCACGAGGCGCCCATGTGTTCGCCCTCCAACGGTGATCCATATGGGAATTGGGTTCAAGAATAATCCTTCTTGAATCCTTGCTTGCTGAATTCTGCACTAGAATTCCTTAGCCTTGCTTTTATTTTCTTCCCTCTAATTATTCTTCATTATTTTCTCTCTTAGCCTTCTTAAATAATCTTCCTAACTCTTATCTTAATTAAAACTCCTTGTATTGGATAAGAACTTGTCTAAAGGAAGACTTCTTGTCTTACCAATATCTTGTCTAAAAGAAAGGAAGAATTTTAAGACAAGCTTCTGAAAATTGGAATGCCCGACATCTTCATCCGTATCCTATTTATAGATCTAGATGAGGAACCAATAGCACCCATTCCCAAGCCTTTATCAGCCATTAAAAAATCTTATCAATGGGCCAGATAAGTCCCTTAATGCAGAAGGAGGCTTGGAGGCACGAGAAAACTGATTTCTGCCTTCGGAACATCATATATACGTCGTTCCCATATTAATTCCAAATTTTCTCTGATTTATTCTAAATTTTCTTTGACTTTTCTTCTAATATGGCATGGATAAGGGAGAGAGAGTCCCAGAGTAGGCGCCTACTGGAGTGCCTTCAAGCAGAAGGACTCTTAGGCACCAATAATCAAAGCTACGCGACTCTTCGCGTAGTTTTCCTAGGAGAAACACTTCCTACGCCCACCATCTTTGACCAATCAAAGATGGTAGGCATCAACATGGAGAGAGAGTCCTAGGAGGGCATCTCACTGGTCAACGTCCCCTTGGAGGACTCTAGATCCTTCTTTGCACCATATAAATTTATGCGCCACATATTATGGCGCCAACCATGAGAGAGAGTCCCAGGCCCCTTCGACTCTTCCAAAAAGAGTTCAAATTAAATCTAGATAATGCCATGTGGCAAATGTCTGATGGCCAATCCTTTTGACTTAACCAAAATTTAGATTAAAATAAAATTAGTTAGCCAAAAGTGCAAAGATTCGAGCCAAAACTGATTTGGCAAGGAATTAAGTTAGTTAACATGTGCTAGCATGTTAATTAGCCATTCGATTAGGATCCAATGATCCTAAAATTAATTTTTGATCAATTTCTTTATGTGTGTGACCCATTGGACTCCACATCTAGCCAGCAGTAGGCCCAAGTATATTTTAATCTAATTCGATTAAACTCAATCTCAATCAATTTGGGTTAATGCCAATCCGATTTCACCAATTAGAAGAACCATCTAATTGAGGATCGAATTAATCTCAATAATTCAATCAAGCCTACAAGTCAAGATTGATGTCTAGCAATGTATCATGACTATCCGAAAGATATGGAATTTGATAAAAATACCAAAAATACCCTTCAGTGGCAAGTTCCTATGCAATTCAATCCTTCGATCATCCTACATCCCGAATATCTTTATGAGCATGGATAAATGTCAAACTCAAATACATATTCATGTCGATTCACCATCAATTAATGATAACTCTAATGAATGATTAGAAATCCTATCTAATCTTCATTCTGCTCTGGCCAAAGTCTTACCGAGTTATCAACAAATGAGAATTCATAGGATGTCATCTCTTACTAGGAGTGATCGATTCCTTGTTGACCTACTCACTATCTTCATACACACTTGACCATATCCAGAACATCCAATTCATGACTTAATATCATGATTGAGTATGAACAAAAAATATGGGCTCATGTGCATAAGGTACCTTGGTGATCTCAGGTCTAAGGATTACTTGCACAACTCTCACTTAGAGAACCATCTTTTGACATACAAGTAAGATTCCATAAGATATTCTTATTTAGCAAGTCAATTCAGTGAACTTATTCCTCGATGAGCATCCACATCCTTGTATTAGTGTCCTCATACTAGTGGCTTGTGAGATCCACCACCCTCTTCATTGAGCATATAAAGGATGTGCTAGTATATCTAGAATATTGATCCCCGACTCAATATTCCTATGACTAAAAATATTTAATATTATAATTTTAGGATTTTAGGTCTCACAGGCATGACCCATTCATTTCTTCTAAAATCATTATCCGAATCTTTAGGGTTCATTATAATCTTTAAATATAAAAGACACAACTGAAATGATGAATCAAATACCTCAATATTATTAATATCAGAATAAATATCATTACATGAGAAATTTTATAGAAAAATTTCATCACATCACACATGTGATTGGCTTGTAGGATACTTATTCTTTCACAACCATCCCCCTCTATCAACTACCCTCACACACCACCTCTGCAACAACCACCGCCACTGCCCATCTCTTCCACCTATCCATCAATCACAGCCACCATCCTCGCTCCACCTTTAGTGGAACAAGTCTGAACTGAGCCCAAAAATAAGTGGGCTTGGACCAGTCAAATAGGTTAGTGAATTAGGTCTGGATCAGCCAGGTAGATCTTGCTCCATGCTCAGGACAGCCATATTTCACCGCTACTTATTTTTAATGTCATGCATATCTAAATTCTTTATTTACATAATATTCAAAAAAAAATGGAACTCAAATCTTATTGTTACTGCACATAGTTTCATTCAAAATGGCCCACAAGTTTCCTTTGAATTGCATGTTGACCATCATGTTTACATTCCATATCTAACATTTTACTTCCCTATCTTGATTTCTGTTGTGGAGCGGAGCTGGTATGGCCTTGGCTAATTTAGGGTCGACTGTCGACCTACCCCAATGGATCGTCTGAGCGGAGTAACGTGATATTTTGATCATGATTAACTATAGGTCGGCTTAAGCCGACCTACAATTTCAGCCGACCTACCAAAAATCACCTAGCAAAATGAGGTAAGCCTTCATACCCCATCCTCGTTGAACTTAGGTCGGCCACCGAGCTATGTGAAGAGGCTCAAAGCTCGTCAACGATCGGCCTACAATCATCTCTGCTGAAGCTGCATCCTCTCCAAATAAAAAAACTCAGATAAAAAAAGATTCTTTTGCGATCCCATCGTCCAAAAGGGAAGAAATCTTTTGAATCAATTCAGAGCAACAAACTCGAAAAGTCGTTAGAGTCCGAAATAGATACGACTCTAAGTCCTCTCCTATAAATAAAGGGGCTTTGGGACCCTTCAGGTACGCCATTCAATTCGACGCCTTCTTCCTTCATTATTCTCCAATCTCCTAACTTGAGCGTCAGAGGGTCTTCATCGGAGGACACTTCGGTGGGGACTTTATTGCAGGTGAATGGGTGAAGCTCCGACAAAGCTCGTCCTTGGCCTCATATTCTTTGGTGGTCGAGCTACTCCATCCTCATCGACCGATCCCAAGCCGGAAAATCCAGGAGCAACAGTTAGCACTAGAGGAAGGGCCTTGGTATTTCCAAGGCTTAATTTTGAGGGAAGAAAGCATGACACTGGATATCATGAAGACCCGAAGGGGAGCATCAAATACATCCCAGCATTCTAGTGGTCGAAAGACCTACAACACTCGATGGGTTAACGCATCTCCACCACCAATCCAGGAGAACCCATCAACGGTGCCAGCGGGGTCTCATAGGAACAGTATGACATCCTACTTTATCAGGTGCAAGCATTATCAACCGCCATAAGAGGAATATAGCAGGCAGACGAGTATCGTCCAATCGAAAAAGATTCAGCCCTGGTCTAGATAAGGTCGGAGGAACGATGCCCCCATAGCCCTAGGGCGGAGGCTAGTCATCACAGCCAACCTACAAGTCCTCGACGAAGACCTAAGCGCTCGCCAACACCCATTTCAAGAAGAGGCTCCACTTTGGGCCATCAGACTCCTAGGCATCGAGCCACTTGTAAGGATGACCTGGAGAAAAAGCTCAAAGAGATGCAATGGTATTTGGATACGTTGCGAGAGCCAAGGCAGTAAGGAGAGGATTTGGGGTTTAATATCGATCCCTCATTCACTCAGAAGATTATGGATGAACCCTTGCCACATTGGTTCAAGATTCCTCAAATGGAGCTTTACGATGGAATGGTCGATCTTGTAGATCATCTAGACAATTTTCGAACTCTTATGCATCTGCAAGAGGCCACCAATGTGATACTATATCGAGCTTTTTCTTTAACTTTGAGAAGAGCGGCTCGGCATTGGTATTCGAACCTGAAATCCAATTCTATAGATTCCTTCTACCAGTTGAGCCATCTGTTCGTTGCCCATTTCATAAGCAGTCGTCGACAGCATCACAATTCTGACTTCCTCGTGAGCATCAAGCAACGAAAGAATGTGCCCCTTCGGAAGTACATCAATCGCTTTAATGCAGCCACCTTCGAGGTTCGAAATTTAGACCCGTCAGTGGCCAAGATGGCATTCAAGACTAACCTCCTCCAAAATGATCTTTTGTTCTCTCTCAACTTGGACTATCCGAAGGACTTTGCTGAAATGCTAGAACGAGCAGAGAAGTATGCCCAAGCCGAAGAGGCTTGGGATCAATAGGGAAGCAGCCGAGATGGTAGGCCAGGTCCATCCCAAAAGCAGGAGAAGAAAAAAGATCATAGATGGGTGTAACATCGTCGGGAGGACCTACGATTTCATCAATCGCACACCCCACCTCGGAATAGCCGACCAACATCTCCAAAGCCGCAAGGTCAATCTAGAACTCCACCTCGAAGGTTCAATTACTACACCCCTCTCAACACCCCCCGGGCTCAGATTCTAATGGAGATCGAGCGACGGAAAGATATACCTCGACCTAAGAGAACCCTGCCCGAGTAAGAAACACGAGGAAGTATTGTCGATATCACCATGACCATGGGCATGACACCGAGGAGTGCTGGTAGCTCAAAGAGGAAATTGAGGCACTAATCAGACGAGGACAACTTCGGCACTATGCGGATGAACAGCGAATCCCGGCAAATCCAAATTATGACCAGCCTCGGCAGGGTGAGCCACGCATAGAGCAGCTGGCTGCGGGAGAAATTAGAGTAATTGCTGGAGGAAACCTTGGTAAAAATATTTCGGATCAGAATCGGCCAAGAGAGGGACCGAGGAAGAGGAAGGCAAATGATGAAATTACTTTCACCAATGAAGATCTAGAAGAAATTTGGGAATGAGCTCGAGTTCAGATGGCCAACTATCAATAGAAGGTTGCTCGGTACTACAATTCTCGAGTGAAGAGCAAATTTTTTTTGGCAGGATAATTAGTTCTTCATCGAGCTGAGATTTCTCACCATCCGAACGGTCAAAATTATTGTCGAACTAGGAAGGACCTTATCGCGTGGCTAAAGTAGTCCGACCAGGAACTTATCATCTCTATCGACTAGATGGAATCCCGATCCCAAGGACCTGGAACACCGACAATCTTTGGAGATATTATCCTTAGCATGTAATCTCCATCTTGAATTTTTATTTGATAATGAATGATAACTTCTCATATGTTTTATTTTCGCCAACGCACGCTCCTCGGCCACGGTCGACAAGCAGAATGCGTCTCCACCAAGTTTCACCAACGCACGCTCCTCGACCATAGTCGAGGAGCGGAACGTGTCTCCACCAAATTTTGCCAACGTGCGCTCCTTGACCACGGTCGAGGAGCGGAATGCATCTCCATCAGATGTCACCAACATGCACTCCTCAGCCACAGCCGAAGAGCGAAATGTGTGTCCATCGGATGTCTCCAATGCGCGCTCCTCGATAATGGCTGAAGAGCGGAATGCGTCTCCATCGGATGTCGCCAATGCGTGCTCCTCGACCTCGACCATGGCCAAGGAGCAGAATGCGTCTCCATCGGATATCGCCAATGCACACTCCTCGACCACGGTCGAAGAGCAAAACGTGTCTCCATCAGATGTCACCAACGTACGCTCCTTGGCCACGATCGATGAGCGGAATGCGTCTCCACCAAATTTTGCCAACGTACGCTCCTCGACCACGGTCGAAGAGCGGAACGCATCCCCACCAGATATCGCCAATCCGTGCTCCTTGGCCACGATCGAGGAGCGGAATGCATCTCCGACAAGTTTCGCCAATGCGCGTCTCCACCAAATTTTGCCAATGCGCGCTCCTCGACCATGATCGAAGAGCGGAACACATCCCCACCGAATATCGCCAACGCACGCTCCTCGACCACGACCAAAGAGCGGAATGCATCTCCATCGGATGTCGCCAATGTGCGCTCCTCGGCTATGACCGAGGAGCAGAACGCATCTCCACCGAATATCGCCAACGCGCGCTCCTCGGCCACGACCGATGAGTGGAACACGTCTCCACCAAATTTTTCCAATGTGTGCTCCTCGACTACAGTCGAAGAGTGGAATGCGTCCCCATCGAATATCGCCAACGCATGCTCCTCAGCCATGGTCGAGGAGCGGAACGCGTCTCCGACAACTTTCGCCAACCACACTCCTCGACCACGATCGACGAGCAGAACGCATCTCCACCAAATTTTGCCAACGCGCGCTCCTCGACCATAGCCAAAGAGCGGAATGCATCCCCATTGGATATCGCCAACGCACGCTCCTCGATCATGATCGAGGAGCGGAATGCGCCTCTGATAAGTTTCGTTAACGCGTGCTCCTCGGCCACGGCCGAGGGGCGGAATGTGTCTCTATCGAAGCCCGCCAACGCATACTCCTCAGCCATGGCCGAGGAATGGAACATAACTCATGAAGTTCATGAAGACACACTCCTCGGCTATGGCCGAGGATCATAACGTGCCGGCATGAATCTCCCATCACTTCTCAGTCACGTCGACTAAGGTCTACGCTAACCTACGTCTTGAAAAAAGAAAAATCTAATGAAGAACGTACGAACTCAACAACAAAAGCAAAAGAAGCTCTGTATTAAAGTTCAATGTTTACAAGTGATGGTCGGCCCATACAAAAATGCCTCAGCAAAGATCAGGGGCAAACAAAAAAGGCCAACCTAAAAAGAAGAAAGAAAAAGGGAGATCGGACATACCCGATCGAAATGATACATTAAGCTCCATCCGGAGCTCTAGATTCGCCGACCTCCGCTTGGTCGGGAAGGGCGATAACAGCTGGGGGTGGTACCAACACTGCATCCTCAGCAATCAAATCGTCGCGCATGGGGCTGAAGACATCTTCCACCTGAATCTTCCGATCCTCAGCTCCCTCGGCCTCCTCATCATCTGACTCCAAGAGGTCCAAGTTCAAGTCGGAGAAGATCCTCCGGATCTTCTCTTTCAGATCTATGCCCCCTTGTAGGTAAGAGAGCGATGCGAAATCCACCTTGATGTTGTGGAATTCCTTCAAGGCACGGAAGGCCTGGACCTCCTCTACTCTAACGGCCTCCGCTCGTGCCTTCCCGGCCTCCCTCTCTCCCAGCATCCGAGCTTCAACCTTGGTCAGCTCGGACTCTAGCAGCTTCACCCTCTCCCTGAGGGACCTGGTCTCGTCCTCGGCCTTTAGCCGGGATAACTGAGCATCATCCATTCGTCGGTTGGCATGGGCGGCTTTCTCCTCGGATTTTTCTGGAGAACCGACTACCCCGGAATCGTGGTCCTCACCAGAAAGATTATCTGAGCTCCAAGAAGATGGGGACAAACTAGATTGACTCATGAGTACGAAGGAGACTGACCTAAAGGACGAGAAGGCCAAACAAGGGAAGTTAGGACGGGATCGACAGTAGCTCGGCTAAGTCCGAGCTATTCTTCGCGCAAAGTACCGAAGTCCACCCTTTAAGCAACAATAGCAATCAAAAGAGTAATACAGACCCTATTTATAAAAGGCATGAACGGCTCCGATCTACTACCGTTTCATCCATCCCTTTTAGATCTTCGCCAGGTGTCAAATACCCATTGGATGGGATGGGTAAAACTAAAGCAAAGCAACGGACGGTTAGATTTCGTGGTTGATGGGCTTCTCTCAATCTTGTCATATTACCGATCTCTGACATAGCAAAGCAAGCACGATTTGAAGATCGGCCTCGGCTTCGACAGGGTACTTACGTCGGTCGCTCAGAGATAGATCGACCTCGTAAGTTGGGGGCAAACTGTTATGGAGCGGAGCTGGTATAGCCTCGGCCAATTTAAGGTCGGCCGCCGACCTATCCTAATGGATCGTTTGAGCGGAGCAACGCGATATTTTGATCATGATTAACTGTAGATCGGCTTAAGCCGACCTACAAT
This sequence comes from Cocos nucifera, assembly GCA_006176705.1. NCBI lineage: Eukaryota > Viridiplantae > Streptophyta > Magnoliopsida > Arecales > Arecaceae > Cocos > Cocos nucifera. The sequence goes on along the minus strand of QRFJ01001555.1, from coordinate 35,898 downwards.
TCCAGCCGACCTACTGAAGATCGTCTGGCAAAATGAGGTAAGCCTTCATATCCCATCCTTATTGAACTCAAGTCGGCCGTCGAGCTACGTGAAGAGGCTCATAGCTCGTCAATGACCAACTTACAACCGTCTTTACTGAAGCTGCATCCTCTCCAAATCGGAAAACTTGAATAAAAGAAGATTCTTTTGTGATCCCGTCATCCAAAAGGGAAGAAATCTTTCGAATCAATCCAGGGCGACAAACTCGGAAAGTCATTAGAGTCCGAAACGGATACGGCTTCAACTCCTCTCCTATAAATAAAGGGGCTCCTGGATCCTCCCAGTACGCCATTCAATTCGACGCCTTCTTCTCTCATTGTTCTCCAATCTCCTAACTTGAGCGTCGGAGGGTTTTCACCGAAGGACACTCCGGTAGAGACTTTATTGCAGGTGAATAGGTAAAGCTCCAGCAAAGCTCATCCTCGGCCTCATATTCTTTGGTGGCTGAGCTACTCCATCCTCGTCGGCCGACCCCAAGCCTGGAGATTCAGGAGCAACAATTTCAATTGCCATTTTTAATTCTAGTCCATCGTCACGCCGTATATATTTATATATAATTGTGCACAAGACAAATACAATTGTGCACAAAAGGAGTTTTAATTATGTGCAAGACACCGATCTAATCGTGTGAAGAGAGGTCAAACATAAAACGCTAACTATTTACAGGCTAAATATCGAGTGGTCATTAGACAAAGGACCGGTTCTTAATTTCGGTTTGTTGCAGACTATAGCTAAATCCATCATTCTTGAGATAATACTTGTAGTTACTTATTCATGAAGTAGATGAGAAGGTGGCTGTCGCAAAGCCAGCCAGAGGATGATCTGAAGAAGACACGGCCACTGGGCAAGGGGTAGCCTCTGTTGTTGGAGTCTCTCACCATGGCTCCGCTCTGTAGGACGGTCTGATTCCGATCCAGCCGAAGAGACCACAAACGCAGTCATCACTCTGTCGCAAAGAGTCCACGATGTAGCATAAGAGGACCGATACTTCACGTTAAAATTAAGACAAAAACACATTGGATACCACCATTTTTATTTTTATTTTTATTTTAAAAATTATTCTCATTATTTTTAGAAAAAAAATATAAATATAAAAGAAAGAAATTTAAGTGAAAAAAGAGTGATTTTCAAATCGATAACCATATTCCTATTCGTATTTAGTTTCATTTAGTATAAATACTGAGTTGATTAATATCTTATCCACCATGGCTCGAGAATTGCCACTCTGGAGAAACCCATCATCTGCAGACATACATAGTTCGACGTTGTCACTACCATCACAACCCCCACCAACAGAGAACCAATATTTCTCCTAGCTCCGCTGCTCGATAACCCTTTTCAGACAGACTCTATGGCAATTTAACCATCCAGAGTGGATTCGGCCAGCAGATTGTTGCTGGCTATCATTTAACACCAGAGCAGAGTCATTTAGTATCAGATTCAAGCCATGATTAACAAACGAAAAGAAGATACCAACACCAATTAAATGGGAATTTAAAATTTGCTTCTCTATTTGAATTTCATGACAGGTATGAAGTTCACAAATTGTCAGACTTCAGTATACATTTCGGAATCAACAGAAGTATAAAAGAATCCAAAAGTCAAAAACAAAATCAACTTGGATGTCGGACAACTCCCTATGCCATGTTGCTGCAGGAGAGAAACGGATTCTAACATCCAACATCTAATAGTCTCTGTAAACTTCTGGCCAGGATAAGAGGATGGGAAGAAAATATCAGACAGTCGAACCAGGTGGGTTTTTCGGAGAAAAAATTATGGTACCATCACACTGGTCTAGTGCATGCAGTACCTCAACTTCATTCCTCGTTCAGCTTTGGTTATTGCTGATCAACTGGAATGAACCCAAACGTTAAAACCTCAGAGAAAGGTTCACCAAAATCTTTAACCTTGATGTGCACTGAACCAACAGTGACAACATCAGCTGCAGCATTTGAGCGGTCGACTTCACTTGTATTGGAATTGATAGAAACAGAATCAATCTTCATGATAGGATTTGCACCACTAGGATTTACTACTGGTTTAGGCTTAGCATCCTTTGTACCATCTGATCGTCTGGTGACACCAAGTTTTGGGAAAGCCTGGTCATTAGTGAGAGCCATATTGACTGAAATCTTCGAATCATCAGGCTTGCTTGGACTTTCTACAATGTTTGGTGAATGATGAACTATACCATTAAATCGCTTGCCACCTGCTTTTGGAGTCTGAGGGACTGTACTATTTGCTTCTTTGCCATCTGCTTTTGAGGGTTTAACAGTTGTACCGTTCAATCGTTTTCCATTTGCCTTTGGAGGATGAACAGAATAATTTAGCTGCCTCCCATCCCCTTTTAAAGGCCGATCATCTGCACTATTTGGTTGTTTTTTATCAGCTTTTAAAGGCCGAATGACTGTATAGTCTATTTGCCTTCCACCAGCTTTTGGAGAACCAACTGTACCATTCTGTTGCTTCTCATGTGCTTCCAAATGCTGATCAGCTGCATCAAGCAATAGGTTTCCATCAAGTTCAGAAAGCTCATTGGCTGTAAGATTTGGTTGCTTTCCTGCCACTTTTCTAGCATGATAATCTGTACTAGTTGGTTGTTTGTCATCTTTTCCATCTACTTTCAAATGCTGCTTCACTATGCCAATTGGTTGTTCACCATCCACATTGAAAGGCCAACTGACTGTACAATTCCTATGTATTTCATCATTTTTTGGAATGTCATTGTCAACTGATTTTTCATCCACTTTCCTGAACCGGGCGACAATATCATCTTGCTGGATGTCATGGGCTGGTGGTGGCTGATTAACAAAACCATTGAGTATGTTTGTCGGGACAAATGCAGGTACAAAGACAGAGGAGTTATATGTTTTCCTGAGCAATCTGGATTTTTTGACCTGTGTAACCCTCTCCCGCTCTTCATAGTGCATCAAGTCATCAAGTATTGATCTATTCAGGGTACTATTTTTAAAGATTTTGAGCATATTTATGCCTGGCATATATGCTACCTGCACACAAACTACCCAAGTTACCACAATGGCTAAGTTGATTCAGTAACATGATAGCCATGGACAGCATTTGCCAAATTAAGCATATCAACAAAAGATCTGTGCTGTTAAGAATAAACATCTTTTAAAAAACTATGAACTTACAAATGGAGTAGCTAGAAGCATTATCTGTAAATGCAAAAGAAGTCATCCATAATGATAAAGAGAGAAAATAAAAGGGATCACAGTGGGTGGATAAGACTAAGAGATGCAACTAAAAGATGAAAGCAATATATAACATACTTTCCCTACAAACACACATTCACTTAGAAGTATCGTTCCTCTAAAGGTTAATATAGAATAAAAAGGCACGCAACAAGGGAATTACGAAAAGAAGAAGAAGAATGGTACTCAAACTAAAACAAAGTAAAACACGTCACTAATTGAGGACAATCAGCAAAATCAGAAAACCACAATGGAAGCACTCTGCTGGCGAAACCTCAGAAAAGAAGCCAACAGCAACGAGCCAATACATAATCCCACAAGCTCTTTCAAAAATAACTAAAAGATAGGATGGATATGTCACCATTCAATCTGTAGGTCCCAGAAGTGAGAAAAAGTTCATACCATAGAACTATAACATGAATAGAAAATCCTACTACCAGGATCTGAATAAGCATTTCCGAAAGAAAATCTTTTATAGAAGTGCAAATATAGCATACAAAGGTTTTAAATTGGTTTAAGATGCATTAGAAGAAATTTGTTTTTATAGCAAAAAATTTCCACATGCAAGAATTTCTCCAGCACAAAACTAATGCATGAAATTTCAACATAGCATTCAAATAATTACAAGAGATGTAACTTACCTCTTGTGTATCTCTACTATGAGTTACAGGTTTGTTTTCATTGTTCTCTAATATGATGTGCCAGAAACTAGAGTTCTGTACATCCTTTACAATGTGCCATTTGACAGGGAAGCTACCAGTCCATTTATCTTGCTGCCAGAAATCCATGTCCTTCTGAAAATCAACAGGACCTGTCATCTCAGCGACACCACAAAACTGCCCACATGCATTAACCTACAGATAGTTTTTTGCTAACTAAATTAGAAAAATAGGAAGAAAAAGCGATTAAATAATTACCCAAACCTATCCAAACCAGAAATGAGTTACTTACAGAGAAGAACAGAAATACAGGGCAACTTTTAGGCTTGCCTGCAGATAATTTCTGAGCATCTTTATACGCAATATCAAGCCTCCTGTTTCCAGTGGGAGTGCTTGACCACACATTATACTTGATGCTCCTATGCACGTCATCCTCACTGTATGATTTAATGACAAAGAATTTGGCATCTGGATACTCAACTGCAAAGTCATCCCTATTATATTGACTGGTATTAATAATGATGTTTCCCTGCGAATCACTGACAGCCACTTTAGTTGTGTAGGACTTGATGGTGATTGAAGTCCATTGACCTCTTGCCTCATTTGTTCTAGGGCCCTGATTTTGCTTGCTCAACATATATGGTCTTCCACTGCCATTAAACAAGAAGTCATTTGACTGAAATGGTGGCCTGAACTTATCAACAGTGGCCGGCTTATGAACATTGGATCCAAAATTGTTGAATGCATTGTTGCCCGACATGTCAACTTTTAATGAATTTTGAACAGGAGGAGCTCTCCCATGCAAGAAGTTATCTGTTGCTTGAACTGAACCAGGAGAATTTCTCCCCTGAAACTGAAAGATGCAGTCAAAACTAAGTTTTAGTATGAAGAGGCAGGAAGCATTATAATAAATAGACAAGCATGAATGACATGTACAGCTTCTACAGGAAGACAAGGACATGGCTAAAAAGAGTTAAACTGTCTCAAAATAGTGACAGCATTATGGTGGTTTTAAGGGAGGACTTCCACTCAACAATAAAGTCTATATGGTTACCCACAATTTTCTTATAAAAAGAAAGCACCAAGTATGCTAGTAGAGAACTTAAAGTTATACCAGGGTCACATGAGGAAGATTGCTGGGCAACATGCTTCCATGTGATGCACGCTGCTCAATTGGTGGCTTGTTATTTAGTGACCCTTCTGATAGTGTAGCCGGGGCATGAAACTGTTGGGATGAAGCTTCTGATGATGATTTCCCTAAAGCAACCCTTTGCAAATAGGCAGCCTTACCTGCAGATGCTTGGGGAGGTGTGTATGTTGCACCTTCAATATCACTTTTGCTAGCAACTGTTGCAACAGGATTGACTAATAGAGGGTCCGAAGTACCATTTGGGACAATATCAAAACTAGAATGAAAAATGCCCGGAACATAAGGAGTTGAAGAAACAGGTCGCTGATAAGTGGGGCTGGAGAAGTACTGCTGTGTTCCTATAAATGTGCTGTCAACTCCTATGACAGCACCAGGTATGAAAGGATTGTAAGGGTTGTAATCAGACTCTGCATATCCATAGCTAGGTGCATAATATACATATGGCAAATTTTCAGGACCCTGCAGAAAAACCAACAAGCAATTTACCATTTGGCTCGTGCTAATATAATGCACAAGGCAAAACCCAAATGTGCAAAATGTTTAGACTTACCGAATGATGGAGATCTTGACCATCTAAACCCAAAATACTCTGGTGGTCATTCCATTCACCAGGTGATTCAATTCCTGACCATACAAATTATAAAAATATTAGACAGCAATTCACGCCAAAATAACATAATTTCCTTTCTTGCCAGATAAATAGCACTCCAAATGAAAACCCCTAACATAGATATGTTGTAAATTGATATTCTTACCTGTACAGTAATACCTGTAATAGTTGGCAGCAGGAGGATAGTATACACCCTGGTCAAATATGATGTCTGGTGCCATGTCACTACCCATAAGAACAATCTCTTTGACAGGTAGTCAAGATGTCAGATGGGGTATGAACAAGAAGCAGATAACTGCAAAACAAGGAATATAATTATTTTTATTAAAAAACAAAAACACTACCAAAAGCAATGACTCTTATACACAAACTGTGCTAATTCAAACTACAATACCAGCCATATGGCATAGAAGAGACAATTAGACTTAGCTATGATGCAATAACTCTAAAATATACCAAAATCAAACTTCTCAGAAAGCATGGAATCAGTCTTCTAAATTTATTTAATTTGATGCACATATACAAAGTATGGTTAGTACAGGCCTATCACAAATAACTCTAAAATTCCCTCAGTTGCGATGCCATGTCACAACTAATTGCTCTGTATAGAGTTTAGGTTGAATCCTTTCTACCAATATCACAAGTAGATCTCTGTACATCACTTCCAATCCTATAATCAATGAGGTAGGGCACGAGATGGCATGCATTTATAATAAGAAATCTCTAGGTGTTGAAAGAAAATGCAAATCAAACAAAAATTCAGAAAATCATGTAAGCGTTGCTCAGCCAGCACCAATGTGCATAGACAGAAGAAAGCATAATAGAAAGTGCTAAGGAGACAAAATGACTGGTGTGTGTCTGTGTGTGCGTGTTTTGTTTTGGAGAGAGGTGCCAGCAATCTTGGAATGGAAATGTTTGATATTAACTATCAATGTGCAGGTAAGGCTTGTAAGAACAATACCATATATATTTGTAGATGGACATTAACAGATATCAGAATGAAGTATTTACAAGAAATCCCAATAGATTGTAATTTTGTGACTTGAAGCAACACACTCATTATACTACTGATGGAGACGAAACTACATTGCACAAACAAAATCAGTTTTATGATGGAAATATGAAAGAATAATTGACTTTGGAAAGCATATGAATGAAGATTCAAATAACAATACAGTACCAAGCGCCCTCATCCCATTCATCCTTATCAACAGCTGCGTTCTATCAGTGTCAGCATTAGCAATTTCCCACAACCTGTAATTAATGATGTTTTAAGCCTTCTCCCAATTTTTCTTAGCCCTTCTGATGCAAATCCAGCTTGTTCTCATTACTCAAGCCTACTCGGATCTTCATGAAAAATACAATTCCTTGTCAACCAGTTAGTTCTACAGCACTTCAATCCTTCAGCTTCTATTTTACTTATGTCCCGAGTGTTACTTCATTTTCACTTCAAGTACTTATCTCTCCAACATATCTAATGACTCAAACTCCTTGTTACTAAACAATCTAATTCATAAAACGTTCTGAGCCCCATTTTATTACCTAGTTATTGTCATCTTGATTACAAAGGTTCAAAAACAAGACATACCACTAAATCATCCAACTGCTTTGATTCTACAACATATATCTCAGTGTATCTCCTTAATGTTTTTTTTTTTTTCTGTATTGTGAATCAAGGATGAGATAAAATGATCTTGCTTGAGCAATCATTGACCATCGATTTAGGCCAAAAAAAAAAAAACGGGCCTCATTTCATATTTGTTTAGACGTCTTGACAATGACTGCATCGCATACACTTAATGAGTAGAACTACATTTTATATACTTATTGTCCAAAGCATTATTTCATGGTTGTAATCTAGCAACCATCCATACGATCATATAACCGATTAAACTATATGATGTGTAAACAACATATTTCATCACCAGAATGGACATAGTCCTAGCAGCCACTAGTCAAACCTTAATACAGGCTCACTATGACTAAATCCCATTCATTTAACAACTCCATACAAATTCTTAACAACTTCAAAACCATCCTTGGACCATCCTCTGTGCAGAATATTTCTTCGACGCATACAACTCTAGTGGTAATTCTCTAAGTCAGCCAGAAACCACATAAATCCTTATTCCTCTTCATATGTATTTCCATCAGTTGAACAAGAGAGAATAATTATCACCATCAAATTTTCTGACAAGGAAAATGAAATGGGATCTCCAATTCCTATCATGTTTCATATTTTCCTGTTATGTATGAAGTCAATCAAGGATCCCAAGAAAGCATGCAACCCACTACATGCCCAATACAGGCATGTGAAGGGTAGCACTACAAGAAAAACATGATGCAGCAATAAACATGATAATGCATGTTTGATAAGAAAGCACTTTAGAGCTTTTACTATGAAAATCTTCAAATCATGACTTCCCTAACATAAATATCCAAACACGTGTTCTGTAACCGTGTGACAGTATAGGGAAATAACCCCTCACCATCTTAGTCCAATTGTCATCTATATTTTTTCCACATGTATGCCCGTTAAGACTCAAGCAGAAATTTGCAAGCTGGTACTCATGATTCACAGCCACAAATGTAATATGTTATAAATTCTTAAAAGATCAAAACGCTATCAAGCCAGAGTTCTTCCTTGATATGATTGGATATATCTACTAATGCAAGACTTCTCCAGTCTCTACTAGCCTAAAAAAACATTACCGACCAACTCAAAACATTATAGGAAAGAATACTCTTCACACATTCAAAACTTTACTATACAAAAAAAAAAAAAGAAAAAAGGAAATGGTAATGCTGGAAGCATTAAAAGAAAAGACCATTAGCATAACCAATAAATAGATGCCCCAATGGAGGGGAAAAAAGAATAAACAACAACAACTTTTGTCAACTTTTATCACAGAAAAAGGCAAGACAAAGCTGAAAGAAAATCACAGTAAAATAACAAAATTTCCCTTTAAAAAGCACAATAAAATAGTCGGGGAAAAAAATAAAAACATTCAAATTTGTCCACCGACCACAAAAACCCTAAACCCCGCAGTGGAAATCGGATATCTATGCGTAATACTAATACCAAAAAACAAATTTTTATCTCGAGCAATTGTTAGAAGACGTCACCTGGCGCAATCCAAAAAAACCAACAACGGAAAGTTCCGAGAAAACCCTGGAATCTAATAAAACCATATAAGAAAAACACAAACCCTTAATAAAATTCCTCACTGGGAAAAAGAAAACGATGCACGCAAAACACGAAAGTTACAGATTGCAAAAAGAGATCGTACCAGAAAGGAGAAAAAGACCTGACCCGATCACGGACGAATCGGAGAGCCTCTGAAGGAGATGAAAGAGAGATTGAGTTCGGCAGCGATTCCCGGCACCAGGGTTCGCCTTAACGTTGGTGCGAAATCGCCTCCAAAACCCTAACCTCAGCACAGAAAAAATAAGAAATTTAAAGAGAAAAAGTAGTGGGGACATTGGAGCGTTTTGGGGCCTTTTATAGTTTTTCTTTTATGTTCAATACCAAAATTACCCTTGGTCTCTGTAATTCTAATCGATGCTAAATTTAAAATTGCACTAATTACTAAGCTACTTGAATTTGGAGATAAGTAGTCAATTAAGAAACGACAAAGACCATGAACATAAACTTGAAAAGAATTCTTAAACGATCCAAATTATCAAAATTTTGGCTCAAAGTCATTATTTGAGGAACGTTGGTAGGATGCTTATTTAGAGATAGCATCCAAAAAAGGTTTCTCGGACTACAATCTAATTAAGCTGGTCTAAACGAAGTAAAGATGATTATCTAAATTGGAAACAAACTCCTCTTAGAAATTATCCTCTTTGAGGATGTACCAATATGGATGAAAATCTTTATAAATATTTATTAGAAATAAATTTTATTTTCATCGGAGTCCAATGTAATGCTTAATCTAATGCAACTTATAATCACAAAAGAGCTTCGATCAGAAATTCTTCCTCCAACGATCGAGCCACTACCGAACTCCTTCAGTAGCTGAACTCCTCCAATGATCGAACCCAAGCTGAACTCCTCTAACGGCCAAACTCCAGCTGAATCCTCCAACGGTCGAATCCCGACCGAACCCTCTAGCGGCCGAACTTCTTTCGGACTTCAGCCAAACTCCTCCCAGATTTCTCCTTCAGTCGGATTTCTGTGGGAGCCAAACTCCTTCCGAACCTCTCCTTCAGTCGAGTTCCTCTAGGAGTCGAACTCTTTCCATACTTCTCCTTCAGTCAGATTTCTATAGGAGCCGAACTCCTATCGGACCTCTCCTTCAGTCGGATTCCTCCAAGAGCCAAACTTCTTTCAGACTTCTCCTTCAGTCGGATTTCTATAGGAGCCGAACTCTTTCCAGACTTCTCCTTCAGTCAAGCTCCTTCAGGAGCCGAACTTCTTTCGAATTTCTCCTTCAATCGGATTCCTTCAGAAGCCGAACTCCTTCCGAATTTCTTCTTCAGTCAGATTTCTCCGGGAGCCGAACTCCTTCTAGATTTCTTCTTCAGTCAAATCCCATCAGAAGCCGAACTCCTTTCGGACTCCTCCTTCAATCGAACTCCTCCAAGAGCCGAATTCCTTTCGGATTTCTCCTTCAGTCAAGTTCCTCCAGGAGCCGAACTCCTCCCGGATTTCTCCTTCAGTCGAACTCCTTCCGGATTCCTCCTTTAGTTGGACTCCTCCAGGAGCTGAACTCCTTCCGACTTTCTCTTTCAGTCGAATTTCTCCAGGAGCCGAACTCCTTCTGAATTTTTCCTTTAGTCAAATCCCACAAGGAGCCAAACTCCTTCTAGAATTCTTCAGTCGGATTCCTCCAAGAGCCAAACTCCTTCCAAATTTCTCCTTCAGTCAAGTCCCGTCAGGAGCCGAACTTCTTCAGAATTTCTCCTTCAGTTGGATTCCTCTAAGAGCCGAACTCCTTTCTGATTTCTTCTTCAGTTGAGTTTCTCCAAGAGCCGAATTTCTTTCGGATTTCTCCTTCAGTCGGACTCCTCTAAGAGCCAAGCTCCTTCTGAATTTCTCCTTCAATCAAATTTCTTCAGGAGCCAAACTCCTTTCGGACTTCTTCTTCAGTCGAATTTTTCCAGCGGATTGCTTTCAAATTTCAGCTAGCATTCCTTTCGGATGACTCTCTCTAGCCATATCTCCTTTAGAAGTCCTAACTCCTCTGAAATTGATGTATATCGAAGCTCTTCACCGATTTGAAGGAGAAATCTTGATTTTCTGAATCAGGTTCGTTCAGATCTAATCGGATCAAGAGAGATATTTCAAAAATTTCTCTCAAGCATCTATATCAGATCTGAGATATTTTATATATGATTTTATAGACCTAATAAATAAAAATAAATTTAATTTAATTTAATTTAATTTATATCTTAATGTGGGTAATCTAATTATTCTTTGATGATCCTGTTGATTATCTGAGGTTCTGGATCTAGCCATGCAAGCGCCTGGCCTCTACCGATATCCACTTGGACTGGATCTGAAGATCTTCTCCTTCTTTATCATCTCTCCAAAAATTATATCTAGATCTGATTTGGAGGATCTTTAAAACTCCTTCTGAAGATCAGCAGTCATCTCTACAGCAGTGCTATCTTCTTCCTTTTTCGTCAGCCTTTTCTTGCCTAGATCGCACCAAACTAGAGCCCAACTTTCCTTGGGCGTAGAGAGGAGAGAGAGGATCAGAAGATGGCATGGAGGAGGGAGAGGGACAATCTCGGGGCATAGGCTAAGAGAATCTCTATAAAATTGGGCGCAGATAGGGTTTATTTATAGATCCTACTGCGCCATGCAGTGCCACATTATCCTGATCAATCACATTGCTTCGTGCAATCAGATCTAAATCTGATTGGTGCGATGACATCACCTGATCTAATCAGATGAGAGCCCCATAAATTCATCCTTAGATGGTGCCTAACACTGGTCAAAGTCTATAGGTAAGGATCACCTAAGTAGAATCCAAGAAGCAACCTAGAGTCCCATCTGTATGGGACTCCAGGCATCCCTATCAATGGGAGCACGCCATCCTAGGTGTGCGCCCCCTCCTTTCTAAATTCCAGTAAGAGGATAAGCTCCTATCTGCACTTCAATAAGTGCATGACACATTGACAGATGTCTAAGGATCAAAGGTCAATATTTGACCAAAGTCAAAGGACAAGAATTAGTAGGTGACGAAAAATGGTAGGTGTTGTCTCAAATTTATCTCATAAATTAAGACAATCCTTTTCTAACCTAGACAAGCTCCAGTCAGATTAAGTAAAAATAACTGAGTGAGTACAAACTCATTTGGCTCAGTCAAGACAACTTTTAATAATAATAGAAGGAGAACGTTAGGTTCAATCGTGTGCTAGCATGATTTTCTTGAACCTTATTGAATCTAATTCAAATCAATTAAACTGGATTAGTCCAATTAATGATATCCAGATCTAAACCCTTATTTGTGTAATCCAATTAGGTTTAGTTCTGTATGGTAATAGGATATATCATGATCTCCATCATCGACATCATTGAAACTCCTTTCGATGGATCAGAACTCTTCTGATTCAGATAACTACAATGATCGATCATCTAAATCATTCTAATTACTCCCAAAATCCATCAGTGATACCTAGCAGTATAAGGTGGCAACCCATCAAAACTAAAAATGAATCTCTCGGTGTAGCTACTTATGTGATTAAGTTATTCTATCTTGAGCTTCGATCAGATTAGGGTTAAGATGAACTCGTCAAACCCTAATTTTTATCATATGATTTAATCATTCAATTCAAGTCCGATGTGAAAACCTTAATAGAAACTCTTTCGATTATTTTACTCTCTGTAATGGCCATGGGCTTATGAACTTGATTCTCATGATCATCATAGAATTGCTCCTCTTCTATCGAGGTAGATAGATTTTCTCTTGGTGCAATTCAATTCCTACAATGAACATGCTATAGCCAACATACACCTCAGGATTCCAAATGACTAGGAGACCGAGTCATAATATAGTCAAACTATAACACCCTCAAGGTGAACTGTCGATGCACCTCAGGTCAAAGAACCAGATACACCACTACAGCTTTGAGTCAGTCATCGACGAGAAGGTAGACTTCTTTATGACTACTCAAGGTGGTCATGCTCAGTGCTCTCATTCTCTAACGAGTACCTATACTCTCGCTCCGGTGTCTCTACACTGTAGACTCAAGACTCATCTACTATAAAGAAGCGATTGTACACTAATCTTTCGGATCAATCACCATCCTCATGACGATCCTACGGTCAGAAGCATTTTATGAGTTAATTCATGTCTTAAATTTTCACCTCTTGAAAATATGAATTATCATTACTATTAACTCAAGGGATGTATCACAGACACTAAATACATATTTATGAAAAAAAATAATCCATTTTATTATTTATAATTAAAATTATAATTTTGCCCCTATAAGTGTATTACAAGTGTCAGCCAATTCTGGCTTCTAGGGCACACATATCTAACAAACTTCCACTTGCCCTAAAGCCAATTGGCTATAAATTTAAGTTCCATCTTCTTAAGGTGGGCTTCGATCTTCTACTGGCCTAATGACTTTGTAAGCGGGTCTGCCACATTGTCTGCGGAATGGACTCTCTTGACCTCGACGTAATCTTTCTCGAGGTAATCGTGGATGAGATGGTATTGTCGCTCGATGTACTTGAATTTTTGATGAGACCTCGACTCCTTAGCAAGGGCTATGGCACCATTGTTGTCGTAGTACAGAGGAATGGCATCTGATGGCATTACTCCGATCTCTACAGTAAACTTCTTGTACCAGAATGCCTCCTTTGCAGCTTCTGATGCAGCGATGTATTCTGCTTCTATGGTGGAATCTGCTATCACTGTCTGTTTGAAACTTTTTCAACTGACAGCTCCACCATTGCACACAAATAGACTCCCAGATGTCGACTTTCAAATCATTTACATCGAACATAAAATCTAAGTCTGTATACCCTGGGACTTGAAGTTCTCCATTACCAAAGACCAACAACATATCCTTAGTTCTTCTCAAGTACTTAAGGATACATTTCACAGAAATTCAATGTTCTTCACCTGGATTCGACTGATATCTGCTCGTGACACTCACAGCATGGGCTATATTAGGTCGTGTACATAACATGGCATACATGAGGCTCCCTATTGCTGAAGTATAAGGGATCTTGCTCATGCATTCTATTTCCTTAGATGTGCTAGGACACATTTTCTTGGAAAGATGAATGCCATGTCTGAAGGTACCAAATCCCTCTTAGAGTTTTCTGAAGGAAAATCCTGATTTTCCGGTTCAGGTTCGTCCAGATCTGATCAGATCAAGAGATATATTTCAAAAAATTTTTTCTTGATCCCAATCAGATCTTGATATGTTTCAGATCTGATTCTTATTATTTTAATAAATAAAATAAAATAATATAAATTAAATCAAATTTAATTTATCTAATTTGGGTAATCCTATTACCCTGTAGATGATCCTGATTGCAGCGGAAGGTTCTGGATCTAGCCACGCAAGCGCCTGGCCTCTACCGGTATCCACTTGGGTTGGATCTGAAGATCCTCTTCTTCTTATCACGCCTCAAAAAATTAGATCTGGATCTTGATCTGGAGGATCTTCAAAACTCCTTTTTGAAGATCAGCAGTCGTCCTTTGCAGCAGTGCAGGCTCTTCTTCTTTTAATCGCCGTTCTTTGATCTGGAAAGCACCAACCAAAATCCAAAACTCTTTTGGACGTGGAGAGCAAGGGGAGAAGAGACTATGGCGTGGAGAAGGAGGGGAGAGGCAGCCTTGGGGCGTGGGGAATCTCTATTCTAATTGCATTACATTGGAATCTGAGTTGGGCGCAGGGTCTTATTTATAGACTAAGCGTGATCCAACTCCTTTCCCCAACCAATCACAACCCTTTGTGAAATCAGATCTAAATCTGATTAGTGGGATTAGAGACCCCTGGATTCCTCCTTAGAGGGCACCTAAGACCAGTCAAACTGGATTCTTAGTAGAACTCTGATTGGAATCCAAAAGGGAGGTGGAGTCCTTGTCCAACAAGGACTCCAAGGCGCCTCCAACTTGGGCACACGCCTAGGGTGGCGTGCGCCCTTCTCCTTGCCAGGTCTGGCAGGGGGACAGGCCCCCACAGTTCTCCAATAGGTGCATGACACGTGGACAAAAGTCAAAGTATCTATGGTCAACATTTGACCAGTCAAAGGTCAACTTTTGACCAAAGTCAAAGGACCAAAAATGGTAGGTGACAAAAATGGTAGGGTCATGTCTTATAAAATAAGACAACCTTCTCTAACTTGGAAAACCTCCAGTTAGACCATATGAAGGCCTCTGATGAGCACAAACTCCTTTGGTCAGTCAGGAAACTTATTGTGATAGTAAAAGAAGAACGTTAGTTCAATCGAGTGCTAGCACGATTTCCTTGAACCTAATTGAATCTCATTCAGATCAATTGAACTAGATCAGTTCAATTGATGATCACCAAATCAACCTTGTTTGTGTACCCAATTAGGTTCAGTTCTGTATGGTAATGGGATATGTCATATCTCCTATCATAGACATCATCGAAACTCCTTTCGATGGATCAGAACTCTTCTGATTCGACAGCTAGATGATCGATTATCTAAATATCATTCTAATTGCTCTCAAAATCCATCAGTGACACCTAGCAGTATATGGTGGCAACCCATCGGAGCTGAATGCGAACCTCTGGTGCAGCTACTTATGTGTAATTAGTTCTTCTATCTTGAGCCCCGATCAGATTAGGTTTAAGGTAAACTCGCAAACCCTAGTCTCTATTTGATAATCATTCGATTCGAGTCCAATGTGAAAATCTAAATAGAAACTCTTCTATTATTTCACTCTGCCATGGCCAGGGCTTCAGGACTTGATTCTCAATGATTATCATAGGTGCTCTTCTACCACTGAGGTAGATAGATCCCTTTGATGCAATCTCATTCCTACACATGAACATGCTATGCCACATATACCTCAGGGTTCCATATGTAGAGACCGAGTAATGGTGTAGTCAAACTATAACACCCTCAAGGTGAACTACGATGCATCTCAGGTACAAAAAATCAGACACACTAACTAAATGCATCGAGTCAGTCATTGACGAGAAGGTAGACTTCCTAATGACTACTCGAGGTGGTCACGCTCAGTTCCCCGTTTCTTAACGAGATCTTTACTTTCGCTCCGGTTCCCCCACACCGTAGACTCAAGACTCATCTACTAAAGAGAAGCGATCGTACACCAACCTTTCGGATCAATCACCATCCTCGTGATGATTCCTATGGTCCGGGAGCTGTTTATGAGTTAATAATGATTATTCATGTCTTAAATTTTCAACTCTTGAAAATATGAATTATCATTACCATTAACCAAAGCGATGTATTCACAGACACTAATACACAGTATGATAGAAAATAACCCATTTTATTAATTATAGTCAAAATTATAATTTTGCCCCTAGAAATGTATTAACAAGTGTCAAGCCAATTCTGGCTTCTAGGGCACATATATCATAACAATCTCCCACTTGTCCTAAAGCCAATTGGCTACAAGTCTAAGTCCCATCTTCTCAAGGTGGCTTCGATCTTTTCTATTGTGCCCAACGGCTTTTGTGAAGTGGGTCTACCACATTTATCTGCGGAGTTGACTCTCTGACCTTAACGTACCTTTCTCAAGGTAATCGCGGGAGAGATGATCGCCGCTCAATGTGCTTGAACTTCTGGTGAGACCTCGGCTCTTTAGCAAGGGCTATGGCGCCATTGTTGTCGTAGTAAAGAGGAATGGCATCTGATGGCATTACTCCAATTTCTTACAGCAAACTTCTTGTACCAGAATGCTTTCTTGTAGCCTCTGATGCAGCTATATATTCCATGCTTCCCTGTGGAATCTGCTATCACAGGTTTGCTTGAAAACTCTTCCGGCTGACAGCTACCATGCAGGAACTATAAATAGACTTTCAGATGTCGACTTTCGATCATCTATATCAGACATGAAGTCCGAGTCTGTGTAATCTTGAACTTGGAGTTCTCCATTACCAAAGACAAAACATTCATATCTTAGTTCTTCTCAAGTACTTAAGGATCATTTCACAGAAGTCCAGTATCTTCACCTAGATTTGACTGATATCTGCTGGTGACACTCACAGCATGGGCTATATCAGGTCGTGTACCATAGCATGGCATACATGAGGCTCCCTATTGCAGAAGCAATAAGGGATCTTGCTCATGGTTCTATTTCCTCAGAGTGTGCTGGGGCACATCTTCTTGGAAGATGAATACCATGTCTGAAGGTATTAATCCCCTCTTAAGAGTTTCCATACTAAACCTCTTTAGTACTTCCTCTATGTACATCTTCTGCTGAATCCTACGCATCTTTCGGTCTATCTCTCTATAACCTTAATCCTAGAATAAAGGATGCTTCACCTAGGTCTTTCATGAAAGTTCCTTGGACAACCACATCTTTGATGATGTCAACATGGGAATATTATTCCCAATAAGGAAGGTTTCATCTACGTACAATATGAGGAAAACAACAGCGCTCTCCACTGACCCTTTTGAAAAACACATGGTTCCTCTTCATTTTTGATGAAACAAACTTTTTAATCACATCATTGAAACGAGTGTTCAGCTCCGAGATGCTTTGCTTAAGTCCATATATGGACCTTTGCAGCTTGCAAACCTTGTGATCAGTATCACTGAGGTGAAACCTAGCGGCTGTTCCATATAGATATCTTCCTCAAGATATCCATTTAGGAATGCCGTTTTCACGTCCATTTGCCCATATTTCATAATCGAATAGGCTGCAACAGCAAGCAATGTGCGGATGGAGTTTAGCATAGCTACCGGAGAAAGGTATCCTGAATAGTCAATGCTTCACGTTTGACTAATAGCATTTTGGCACATGTCGAGCTAATACAGACCTTTGAAGTCTTCCTAGAATTCTCCCATGCATCCATTACCATCTTTTTTGAAATCTATTTACACCCAATAGGTACATACCTCTGGTGGATCTACAAGGTCCAGACTTGGTTTGAGTGCATCGAGTCGATTTTCTAGACTTCATTGCCTCAAGCCATTTCTCGGAGTCGATATGATATCACTCGTTGTATGGTTTTGGATCAATCACCATGAGCACCATTACCTATGAGGAACATTTTCTCTACGTCCTTTGAAATAATACCTAAGTATCTTTCAGGGGGACGGAAAACTCTTTCCGATCTCACGAGGTGGAGGAGGTGGTGTCTTATTGGCTAACCTGATTTGGTTCTATATGTCTTAGCTCTTTCCTTGTGAGACTTTCTCATCAAGCTTAATCTGCTTTCCCAATGCCACTATCTTGAATAAATATTTTTCAAGAAATATGGCATGCTGACTCACAATCACATTGTGGTTTCTGGAATGTAGAAATAGTATCCTAATGACTCTTTAGGATATCCTATGAATCGAGCTCTGAAGGACTAAATTCTAATCTTGTCCGCTTGTTGTCTTTTGACATAAGCCGGACAACCCCAAATTCTGAGATGACTCAGACTTGGTTTCTTACCGTGCCATATCTTCATACGATGGGGTAGGAACGGTTTTAGAGGAAACCCTATTCAGTAGATAAATGAAGTTATAATGAATGTCCCCAAAGGAAATCAGGAGGTCTGTGAAGCTATCATGGATCGAACCATATCCAATAGAGTCCGATTTCTTCATTCTGAAACCCCGTTGAGTTGAGGTGTTCCTAGTGGAGTCCATTGAGAGACTATGCCATTTTTCCTTAAGATAGTCTAGGAATTCCCGGCTGATGGTATTCACGCCTCTATCTGATCGAAGAGACTTAAAAGGGTTTTCCGAATTTGTTTTTTCCTATTTATGTCTGAATTCTTTGAACTTTTAAAAAGCTTCAGACTTATTTCATAAATCACATAGCCACTAGACAGATTCATTCGTAAAGGTAATGAAGTAGACAAATTGCCTCTTGAGCCGGCAATCGAATGGGCCGCACAATCAGTAGTACTATGATAAGGAGATCTGTGCGCCTCTCCTCCATGTTCCAACAAAGGGAGTTTAAGTTCATTTTGCCCTTGAAGACACAGGATTCCACAAGTTGATATGATGCGGAAAGTCAATGGACTCAATAGCCATTTTTCTCCATTTGTTAATCCTATCTTCTGCTATAGTGACTAACTTAAGGTGCCATAAGATACTCTGTCGTTTGGACTATTCCCCTAGTTCTTAGGGCCCATTACACCTCTTTTATAAAGAAATAATTGAAAATGGTTTCCTTATTAATGACTATCAGTGCATATTGAATGTACCTTGTTTTATACTATCGAGCAAAACGTGAATGCCAAACGACCTAGTGATAGTCCAAACGACAGGATATCATGCACCTGATAGGTAATAAGCAGAAGATAAGATAATAAAATTGGAGAAAAATGGCTTATTGAGTCCATTGACCTTCCGGTCATATCAACTTGTGAATCCTTTTCAAGGCAAAATGATAAAACCTCTTTTGGTTGGCTGGGGAGAGGGCCACAGATTCCTTATTAGTAACATATGATTGTGGGGCCCATTCGATGTGCCGGCTAGAGGCAATTTGTCTACTTCATTACCTTTCGAGATCTGTCTAGGGTATGGGTAGTGTATCTTATGAGACATAAGTCTGAAGCTTTTTGAAGAAGTTCAAAAACTTCAGACATATAAGTAGAAAACAATTGGAAAACCCTTTAAGGTTTCGATAAGATCGAGGAGGTGAATACCGTCAGGCGGGAATTCTAGACTACTTAAGAACATGGCATAGTCTCTCAATGGACTCCACTAGGACACCTCATTACTCAACGGGTTTTCAGAATAGCAATTCGTACTCTATTGGATTGGTTCATCATGATTTGCTTCACAGACCCTCCCTGATTTTCCTTTGGGGACATTCATTATAACTTTCAATTTATTATGAATAGGGTTTCCCTCTAAAACCGTTCCTACCCACATCGTATGAGAGGCATCGTAAGAAAAACCACAAGTCTGAGTCCATCTCAGAATTTTGGGGTTGTCTACTATGTAGACAACAAGCTACAAGTTAGAATTTAGGTCGCTTCAGAGCGATTCATAGATACAAGAGTCATTAGGAATACTATTTCTACATTCAAGAAGACACAAGTGTTGTGAGTCGACATATGCATAATTTTCTTGAAAAAATAGTTTATTCAAGATAGTGAAGCATGGAACATAGCTTGATGAAGAAAGTCTCACAAGTGAAAGAGCTAAGGACCAATTAGAACCAAATCAGGTTGAGACAATAGAACACCTCCTCCACCTTCGTAGATCGGAAGGTTTTTCCGTCCCCCTGAAAGATATTGGTATATTTCAAAGGACGTAGAGGAAAATGTTCTCTCATTACGTGTTTGAGACATTTCACAGACTACTCACTATCTGACTATGAAGTAGTTTAGAGACTACAGGTACATCAACTAATGCAAACTGATAAGAGATCATCCATGGAAACCTTTGCACATTTTATTATTTCTTCATATAGGATGGTCCTTAAAGAAGGGTGATCATAATACCTTCTTAGTGCTAAGCATTGAAACAGAAATATATATACGGGATTATAATACACAGTCTTTTAAATTACTAGTCTAAAACCAGATGAGCTAATCGAACAGGGATATGTTACCCAACGGCTACTGTTTTCGATAAGTCCACATTGACCAAAAAAAGAAAAATAATGCAAACTCTTGACCCTTCACGGGTGTAACCTGATGCATAGGACCCATAATTGGGTGTCACATCATCCAATTCCTCGATGCCCTCTATCCATCAAGACCGAGGCTATAGAAGTGCAAGGTAGCATATGCACTTTGTTAGAATTAACCAAGAGTTTTAATGCCACCAGCTTGGTTAGGCTGCAAGGTTAAGGAAACAGTAAGGGTTGACTCTAAATAACGGGCAGTACCGGTCACAGAGAGTTACCTTCCTTTCTGTGTTTTGCGTGGTTGAGGGTGGCTACAGTTTTGTACGATGACTGATGCACAGCAGTTCCGCTTCCTCACTGTGGTTGGCCGTTGACTTGATTTGAAAAGGGAAACAAACTGGCTATCCTTTGGACATATCGAACCTTCGCTATTCTATCTCGGATCTGCCTCTTCAGAAGATTACTATTGGACTCTGTCAACTTGGCTATAATGTTTGCTTTCTCAAAGTACCCGTCTTTGTGAACTTTCCCCGTTATCTACCAATAAGAGTGTTTTTCTTTTGGAAGAAGTCCGTAAATCACATAGCAAGAACTGAGCCTTTAGAACCTTTCATAGGATACAGGTCCAGCATATTCATCAACTCGGCAAGGAATTTAATAGAAGTTTATGCATGTGGGTAATTCATTGATGAATTGCCCATATGATAGAGATTGCAGAATCAATCATGCTATCATACGAGACAAGTCCAACTTCACAACGAAACAAATGCTCCTCAAAGGAGCCTCTAATCCAGTGTTTTCATATGGCAAACATTAATGAGCTGCGAAAAGACCTACACGTGGATCTGTTTTGTGACCATGCTTTGTGACCCTAGTGCACTTAAAGCAAATGCTTAGTTCTTATAAAAGATCGCTTTTTGTCTAGTACTTGACTAATTAAATGGCTGCGACGAACTTACAGTGAACCTTATGTTGTCACAAACACTCCTGTAGAATGAACAACATTTGCGAGCAGCCCGACTATTCTTATATACCAACGGACGCGCATATACAGAAGATCGGATCGGCAACGCATAGTAGCATCGGCCTATGGTGTGTCTTCGTCAATCCAGTTTAATATATACTATTGAGTAACGCTCCTTCTCATATCATTTTGGTATCGTAGAAATGAATCTCCTTTGGATGGAATCAAGCTGGTTAGGTTGCCGAGAGTTGTGTTCCTGACGTACCAAAAACTACTGATGTTTAAACATATCTGCTGTAAGGTCCTATAAACCACATTAGGTTAGATTTAGTCTTCTGACGCCAATCTATTTATAATATAGAGACGAACTAGTCCATCAGGTCTTGATAGGCTCGTTAGGAATTACCCTGTGCCATGATAAGTTGAGATCGCTCAAAAGACATATGTCCCTGTAGAAGATATATCTATGTTAGATATTGAATTTGACTTGACCAATTAATTTAGGAATTTATTTTTAAATAAATTGAGCTCCCACTATTTAATAGGTCTCATACACTCCCTCTGTATGAGATGCGACAAATCTCCCGCGATTGATGATTAATACTAGATACGCAGCGTGGTTGCGGTTCTCACCACTGACTCATCACCTCACCTAACAGTTATATACCAGCATCAGAATGGTTAGCTAATGAGTGAACAACTCTTGTTCAATGATTTCTAATCATGGTGCACCCGAATTTGGTCTCTAAAGTCATGAATCTCACGTATTCGGAATATTGATCCACTCCTTAGTTAAGTCAGACCCACATCATACTAGATAGAGGACTGGGTTCCTGAGATGTGAAATCTCTCAACCGTATATCGGAATATTGAGCGCTCCACTCATCCCCACCCATAGCATCCAATGCGTAGGATAACACTGTTGCATCTTCCGGCTGCAACTGAGCACTGCCACACACACACAATGAGATACCTGGAAAGGGCCGCACATTACAATGGGTGGAAGAACTCAGACTTTAATCTGTTAATTTAGGGAGAATATAATTCAGGTCTCATTAACTGACTTGCTAGTCCATACATAATATATAGAATATAGAGATAAGAATAATATATAGATAATCGTGTCCAGATAGAGATAGGATGATAATAAGTTAACTCGTACAGCATCGAGGTAGATAGTCTATATGTCGCAATTCTTAATATAAACTAGTACCGGCGTTATGCCGTCTATATGAGCTTATTATTGACATTAAATCTTTGATGTCAGGAGGAGACCCGGTAAATATTTGGAGGAAGGTTTTTACGTATCGTTACAATCCGAACATTCTAAAGCTAGCGTGAGCCTAGAATTATTCACAATATATATATAGAGCATATATATAGGATACGATCCCTTACTCTCGAAGTCATGTTTGAATCCCAACCTCTAATCCTACATTACAGAGCATGGTGAATTATACAGTGCAAGTCATCGATCTAGATATACGATCTAGAATAATCTTCGATTACGGATTCTTTAGAACTCCTCAACCCGCTTAGTCTGCATAGGGACCTAATTTAGGCGCTACTCATTTATGCCCATCTAAAGGCCCTTGAACACCAGTATCGTACATGAGAATTATGTACTTAGATCTTAAAAATTGCTTAATCTTTCAGACACTAATTATGAGTCATTGTTGTCATAAAACTTAATTCTTTGTAAATCGTAGTAGAGGCAGATCTATATATACACACGAAAATCAATTAACTGCGTGAAACAATAAAATACTAGTGGAAATCCCTAAGAATAACTAGGATGTAGGGATATATTTGCAGAATAGTAGCTTTTTTGGTTTCTGATTAAAGGACCGAACATTCTGAAGAACGACACCTACACCGTCCATAAAGGAAGAAACCCCATCGTAATGGGAAGAGAGAGGTGCCTTTAAACGCGTCTTTCGTGGTAATATATGGACTGGGACGGACCAACACGTAGACAACGCCCATGTTACATACAGGGAGATACCATGCTCAAGAATCGGTACTTATCCACAAACAAGTTATAGATTGTCATGAAATTCAACTGAATGATATCCGATATATAACAAAAGACGTCTACGATTCTTAAATCAAATCTATTATGACTCAGGTGATATATGTGAGATTTACAATAGTCATCGGGAAAGTATAATTACTAAAGCGCAACCTCAGTTTGAATGCAGAGAATCTTCTACACCAAATTGGAATCAGCATCATAATGAATATATATAAAAAAAGATTTATGAGAATCAGAGGCTCAAATTTAAAATGGACCATAATAAAAACTCTGATTCTTACCATCTAACCATTATGTAGAACTATGTCTACAACTAGTCTAGACATAGCATCAATGTCTATATCTCATATGATATGTGTCACAAAAATATAATAATTGTATTAATTATGCTATTTTAGGTGTAATCTAGAGTGCCTTATTATATCAACCCAATTGTCATATTAATCTCAGCAAAAATTAGTAAATTACAGAACATGGATCTAAAAAACATAATAGGGGACGCCTTTATATCAGAAATGATTCCCAAAGCACACTTGCTCAAGAAACTATTCTAAAAAGACTACTTATGGAGGGTTCACTAAGCAGAACAAGTTCTATCCAATAATCTGCATCAATTCAGTGATTTTACAGATCAAATTCATGTGCTGAATTTTATATATTCTTCTATTTCTGCATTGATTTAACCGATTCTTGAGATGCACATCTCATGAACATCTAGCAGCATATCTAACTGTTTATAGGTATTCTTATATAATTAAGAATAAGAATTAAATATCAGACTACTCTGAAACCAGAATTATACTAATGTGAATCGGCATATGGCTCTAACCCTCACCCCTACAAAGCCTTGGGGATCTCATGAACAACAGAAATTTCGAGCCTCGCATTTGCTTGAGCACCAGAGTGGCAGGGAGTTCGTAGTACTCTAATTCTGTAGCCCTAGATGGCTTTAAAGAGGAAGATTGGAAGGAAGTATAAAGTTATAGATTAATTTACTAAAGCACATTATTAATGTCAGAATCTTTGAGTCCGCACATCAGACACTCTTAGAATATGTAGATATTTCTATATGATTCTGTATCTACTTAGTTGTGAGTTTTAAATAAATAAAAAAAAAATAGATAAATTAATAATTTCTAATATTTAAATTTGACCTGATACTTGAAGTAATATCCCTATTAACCCTGTGTAGATTATCCTGATTGCATGAGAAGCGAAAGGTTTCGTGGATGCTAGCACGGCAAGCCGTTGGCAACTAGGATAAAAACACATTCTAGTTTGTTATTCTGGAAATCCTCTTTTCTTCAATAATATAATAAAAAAGTTAAGATCTCGATTCGTTGAAAATAATAATGGAGGAATTCTTCAAAAACTCCTTTAGTGAAGTAATATAAAATTGCTCGTATTGCATAACAAAGCATCGTGCCATACTCTTCTTTTATTGATGGCCCTTATCTTAATTGATATGTGACGCACCAACGCAGAAATTCCAAAAAACTGTATTTGAGAATCGTTGGATTCATAAGATATCAAAGAGGGGTAGTAAGGAAGAATAAAATCGGGTGGTTAGATAAATGGAGGGGACGAGAGCATGAAGATAGCCTTGAGGTATGCTCATGGAGGACACAATAAAATACATCTATGCTAATTCCGGAACCATAGGTTAACATTGGCAATCTGAGTTGGGCGCAACGAAAGGGTGCTGTATTTGTTGATAGTTGACCTGAAGCGTGATCCCCAACGTTGCCTAACATACTTTCATTCATGGATTGCATCTTAAATAATCACCGGTAGTGGCCGCATTACATATAAGAAAACGTCAGATCTACACTGAATGCGTGGGATTAGAGACCGCACCAAGTTGAAATACATATAGAGGTGCCCGTGCCTTAAGAAGACCAGATCCGAAGAGACTGGATTCTCAGTCAGAGGACTGTTCTGATTGGAATCCAAAGGGAGGTGGAGTCCTTGTCCAACAAGGACTCCAAGGCGCTCCAACTTGGGCAACGCCTAAGGGTGCGTGCGCCTTCTTCTTGCCAGTTCTGGCAGGGGGACAGGCCCCCACCAGTTCTCCAATAGTGCATACACGTGGACCAAAAAAAAAAGTCAAAAGTATCATATGGTCCAACATTTGACACCAGCTCAAAAGGTCATATCGTATTATTTATGGAAGGGTCTACCAAAAAGTCTATAAGTGACCAATGACTAGGAGAAAATTTCCGGGCTAGGTGTACCAAGATAAATGTAGGGTTCCTGTGTTTCATGGTCAATTTTTATTTTAACCTCAAGAAATACAAGATCAGTCAACCTTCTCTATCACCCTACCCTGGGGAGGGTGGAATAGTTGTGAGACAACACCATACTCGGAATCCACCATTAGCTATAACATCTGGAAAATCCCTGAGGTTGTTGGCTATAGCAGTTCATTTGTAGGAACTGGATATTGAACAGAGTCTCTAAGGCTTGAGGGATCTACTTATCCTCCAGTGGTAGAAACCTAGGCAAATATGACATAGTCTGCACCATGTTTGGCTGTCAAGGGGGTCAGAAGGGTTGAAAAAAAATAGTATTTGATGGATAGTTAACAAGTATAATGAAATTCGTTCAAGATTGGATTCCAGAGAATCGAATATTCGAAGTTGCTAAGCTAACGAAATTTTATTGCAAACGCTATATTAAATGATCATTCAAATTGAAAGTTCTTAAGACTTCAAGTTTTTACAATTGATACTGAAGATTGCAAACAACCTTGTTTGTAGTGACCAACAGCTTAAGGGTTCAGACTGTAGTGTGTAATCTGCGAGATATATCAAATGGGATCTCTAATGCATATGACATGACTAGAGACTCTTTCCGAATACGTACAGATCAGCAACGGCTACTGGTTCTGTTGCCTGTTATTTGAGCTCGTAAAAGACACCTAGAATTTTTCGAGAGTCATCACCTAAATCCATTTTCGTAATTTCGGCTCTCCACAAAAGTAATCCTAGCCAGTGACTACACGATAGGCAGTTTGATGCATATTTGAGTATAATTATCCTTACTAAAATGTAACTAGCGTGGCAAACCCATCAAGCTGAACTGTGGCAGCTAACTCTTTTGGGTCGCAACCGCTACTGCCAACTGATGGAGTTTTTAGAGAATTCTTCTGGATGCAATTCAGTAGCAAAATTGATCAGAAACCTTGAGGGCTTAAAAATGGTTTAAACTCAGATAATTATCTAGGATTCTTTGGTCAAATTGAGTAATAATTTCATTTTAGTTGAAGGGAAATTCGGGTGCTAGCACTTCAGATTAGTATGGGTATCGATGTACCAAGTTGTGAAAATCTAAATATTAAACTTTTTCTATATCTTAATTTCACTCTGACATGAAGCCATAATAGGGGCTTTTCTAGGACTTTCTAAGTACTCTCAAGTGCCCATATATGGCAAAGATTAGGGTTTGCGCTCCTCACTTTAAGCCAGGATGGCTATTGATAGCAATCGCATGAGTCTTTAGATGCAATCTCGAGTAGGTTCCCTACTAATGAACATTTCGCTATACAAAAGGTTAGAGAAGCCAAGCACTAACCTTCTTCATGCGTTTCACATATGTTTATTGTAGAATCTGAGACATAATTGAGTCGCTTACCAGTTTTTCCAAACTTATTAGGTAACACCTCTAAGCGTAAGCAATCTGCTCTGTATGTGGGCACTCTCACGGTTTTGTGGAAATTTAGAGGGACCAGAACACAAACGTTATTTGCAAACTTGGAACGGTACAAAAAATGGCATTGATCCGCATTGATTCAAGTTCAAATTTTTTGAGACCTTGTCGAGAATAGAGGTGCTGAGCCTCTCCTAACTAATTCTGACGACGAAGGGTGGTGTCGACGGCTGTCAGCTGCCTGCGACTCCTGGTATCACGTGCAGAATGAGAGCGCGTCCACACCTGTACTTTCGCTTCGGTGTCTCCACACCGTAAAGACTTTCAAAAAATTCCTCACTAACTTTGGAAAAGCACGCATTAACGATCGTGAAGCATTCCCATTAGTCTTCCGGTATCAGATCACCACTAACCTCGTGAGGTGGAATCTTATGGTCGCGCAACCCGAGCTCGTTTAGGATTTCGCAAGTTAACTAATGGTTTACTTAACATATATCATTAAAACTTTTCGATATCTCTTGAAAACTTAGTTCAATTTATCGATTTACCATCATCTAATTCAAGGGGAATACACAAGAGTTCGTTCATATATCACACAACTCAATATAATACACACAGGGTGTGATATTATAAATTAGTATTCCCATGTTATATTATCACATATGAGTTTAGGTCATGAGAATATTGGATTAAAGATAATGGTGTCCGGCATCTCGAGTGTCACTTCCTAATGATTGATCAGACCAGAACTCTCTGGCTTCTAGCTGCGCCACACATATACTTCCTCGAATATCCATTTACTGCCTTGAATTAACGTGCAATATATAGATATATCTCTATCAATCAGCCCTCACTTATGTGTGAAAGTCCTGTCCAATGCACCTCCTCTACCTTTTCCACTCTCCGATTACTAGTCTCTTCATTATCCTTAATTTTGTACGAAATCACAAGGCATAGTTGCTTCCAAAGATCTTCAGGCAATAGATATATATATTATTATTAACCACGGATTGCTTTTATATCTGCGGTACAAGGAATCAGAGAAGAAATCGGAGCGAAATTATCCACAATAAAGCGAGAGAAAGTGTCCTAGCTACCACCGGCTAAGCGACAATAAATGGGAGAAAAGAACAGCCTGCGTGTGACCACTGATCTATTTTTTTACACAAGATACAAAGTGGGAGCTCCTCTTGCTATTCTAATCGTGATTCGCACAACAAATAAGATTTTGATGATACATAGAAATTTTTTAATTTGTTTTGAGGGAGTGGGTGTTCGATACGAAGAGAGCTAACCGAGAGGATGCTCTCCCACTATAAGCTCACTCATATAAGTTGGATAATCTCTCTGAGCAGTTTGGCCAGATAACCTCGGAGCCATTCATTCGTCGTGAGCGTGCGATCGCAGAAACATCCTTCCAACTGCGTTGGCAATTTCTCAGCGATAAGGTATTCAGATAACTCAATCTGGCTCATAAGAATAAAGTTGACATTTATAGAATCTAGTTTTCACGTCACTCAATTTCCAATATTTAATAATCGTGAAAAATATAACGCACTGCAAAATCTACGCAAGCTAGTGATGTTGTAATAATGTATTTATTAAGTCTATAACATTATTCTGCAAATATAGTGTATTCTCAAAATTAGTCAATATGCTTTAACAGACCTGATCTAAAGAACTATCTAATATATAAAATATGCTAAGCATCTGAATATGTTTCACATCGTATCTGAATTGGGGATTAATAGATAAACAAATTCTTACTACTCGAAATCTATTTATCTCTTTGTAGATTGATCTCCATTGATTTCATACAATTCGCGATCAAGGATTAACTCCTGAATAACCGCCTGTAACTTCAGGGTGGGATCTTATCTCAAGATCCCCAGAACTATATGTAACTGCAGTGTATCAGAAGGTCAAGTGGATTCTTGGACTTTATGTTGGCTCTCTATAAACCATTTTTCATGCAAGAATAAGAGAATATCATTAGAATATAATCAATTATGAGAGATTTTGAGAGTATCAGCACCATGAACTTCCGATTTTCCTACGCAGGACTAATTTTTCCTTACTTTACGATCATAAAAATAGATACCTGCGTGATCACTCTCACAAGGGTTGTAAAAAATGACATTTTCGATCTTACGAGGTGGAAGGGAAAGAGTAGTGAGTGGATTGGCGTCAACCCTGAATTTGAGTTTCCAGTTTGGGTCCATTAAGCATCGTTGCTCTTGTAAAAATCACTATAATTCGCATGCTTTGAATCTCATTTCACCCTAATGTCGCTAATCTTGAAAACTATTTTTTAAGAAGAGGTTGTCCTTCACATAAGTACAAATCTTACATTATGATCATGTCCCTGGAATGTAGAAAATAGATATTCATAAACTGCACTCTTTAGGAATATAAGATATAGATCGCAACTCAGAAGTGAGCTAAAGTCTAACTTATCTGCTTGTTGTCTTTTTGACAATTGAGACCGGAACAACCCTACACAAGACTCTCTTTGAGAAGTGACTTAATAGGTTATCTGTACTCGACTTATCATGATTCTCGATACATATGAGGTACGGTAGTCTAGAGATACATTTCAGTATAAAAGGATTAGTTATTGCAACCGTTAAAATGGTTGTCACCGAAAAACATGAATAAGATATAATGGTAAGGTCTTGTGCCATAGGGGTTCGGTCATGATTATTTGTTGGTAATATTTACTTCTGACGATATTACTCACATAAATGCTGAGATAGATGTGTTAGTTTTCTTGAGGGGGTTGCTCCATGGTGGATCCTAGCTGTGCTAGAGATCTATAAGACATTTATCTTCTTGAGATTCAGATGCCATTACCCAGAGATATTTATCCAAAGACTAAGCTTAGTATTTCTAACTCTCCTCGATCTGTATCGAATAGGACTCTTAATTGATTTTTCCCTCCGAATTTCTGCTTATATTTTACTTCATAGTCTGTGATTTCTTTGAATTTTCTATAAAGATTCAAGGAACTTGTTGCGTCATCAATAATCATGCGGAAGACTACATACCCATACTATGAATAAAGTCTATTTGTAAATGTTATGAGTAGTAGAGGTCAAAGAATTTCGGTGGACGTCTCTGTGCCAGAGTAAACTAGATCAAAAATAGTTGTGCACACACATAACTAAGGATGACTACTGTTGAAATAGGTGATGACAAGATGCACTGCCTGCCACTCATATCCTGCCATACGTAGCTCAACGAAAAGTAACAGCATAGCTGCCATTTTGGTCACCATGATGATAAGATTCACATACATTGGGAATGAACGTCGCGAAGAGCTCACAAGGAGGCATGTACTTAAGTTAACAGCCTAATAATGTTATTTGGCTAATTTGTCTAATCCACTATCTTGCTAGGACTATATTCGGGTAGTCATGTAGAGTATGCCCATCAGATAAGAGATACGCATTCCTCGTAACCATTGATGGATCTATCCTCTAACGGGACATAGTCATATGATGGTATTGCCATATCTTAATGCTACGTAAGATTAACAACATTATAATATCATCAATATGTGTCTAACATAGATAAAGAATGTTATTAGATAAGAACCAAACCAACTGGTGGTAATTTTCTTACTATCAAATATTATTTTCTACAAAAGAAGATTACATCTGAGTTGATCAAGTGGAGTCCTTAAGAAACACTAAATTACATTACGCACATATCCACACTCTAGCAGCAATGCAAAACTCATACAAACTCAAATTCTGACTTGTCTTGTAGGAATCATAATTAAACAGCTCTATTTATACTCCCAAGAATAGATAGTCAAAGAGGGATGTTTTCAACGGCCAGGCAGCAACTCTTTGCCTCATAAAGAAATGCCGATACTAAGGAGCATCCATCTACGAACGTTCCTCTTGAAGCTGCGCTGCTATTCTCAAGAGAGGTCCATTCCGCAGATATCAAGTAAGCCGCCTGAGCAATCCTCGCGGAAGTTGAAACCAAAAAATGGTAAGTCATCAGTAGACCCAGTAAAGAGAAAGTTCCAAGACAACGCCCCAACCTTCTGGATGCAGAAGAGAAAATCGATAAGTGTTATGGACATTAATTAAGAGCAACATCCAATAGCCAACCTCCTTGAGGGGACTTTCTCTCTCTCTCTTCTTTACTTTAGGGGTGCGTGAGGCTAGAGGTAGGGAAGCAGTTCCGTTTTTAGTTGGTTCGTCATTGTAGTATGCAATGAAAATACTTTTTATGTCTTTTAGCCAGCGGCCTTCTCTCTTAGAGACTACGTACCCTTAGATTTCTATTGTCGCTTTTTTGCTCGTTCCAACGCTTCCTCAACTCCAATATTGTTTTTAAGACAGAAACTCATCTTTCTTTTTTTAAACAGAGCTGTTCTCTCTGGAGAAAAGTTCATATCCTATAGTAATGTACTTTTTAGAAGCTTTATGTAAATCTATCATGAGAAAGCTAAGGTTAACCATCAATAGTTTCATCTAAGTAATTCCGGAATCACAAAGAAATTTTGAAAGTTAAATATACAGATATGGTAATTTCATTTCTGGATGAACTGATCCCATACTTTGCCTATCTAGTCTCATGGATTGTTTAGAATTAATTATCATTCGTAGAATATACTATAACATCCGAACTCATTCAAGCTTACTTTCAACAATATCTTGTAGATGCTCATATCATTTCGATAATGGTGAAATCTATGCGAATCTGACCTGCCATCTTGAGTTTAATAGATATGGATAAAGCTCTTTCGCCTTTGACAAAGTCGTTTAGTTGATTTAGATTATTGGTCGCGGTTTCAAGCAGTCTGTTTGCTCACAAGACAAATTTCTCCTTATAAGGTAAACGCAACATTTGGTGAGTACAGATCCTCGACTGTTTCTTCAATTGTTTAACGCATCTCATAAGAGAAAATTCATCAGCATCATTTCTGACCTCCACATGTAGTGTATACGTAGGTCTTTGCGCTTATATTGCTTATCGTCTGAATCCTAGTTTGGTTGGAAAGGAAAAATCCTGATTTGATTTCTCTTTGATCACGTAAGATTGTTACGGTTTGTATCAAGCATCATAAATAAGGTTACTTTTGAGAAGGAGAGATGAAGTCCACTTATGGTATGTCACATAAATCTTATCTTCGTTTATGAAGAGTCCACCACCACAAGGTCAACGAGGAATGCCTATATGGAGAGGCTTACCGTTAGTAAGAGAGCACTGAGCATGACCATTCTTCAGATCTTCGTAATTGTTATTTACAATGATAAAGCTAACGAGTCTTAAACTTCTCATATAACAAAATTAAATTAAATTTCGTAAATCTTAACATGAAATGACTTGGTTAACCCAAGGCTTAAGTGTGTATCTGGTTCTTTGACCTGAGGTGCATCGATTAATTCACCGCTGAGTTGATAGAGGTTGTTATATGTTTGACTATATTTATTAACTCGGTTGCTACCTATGTCATTACCTACTTTGAGTGAATCTCTGAGCCGTTGTATGGTTTTCTGCTATAGCAGTGAGTCATTGTTGTTGATGTGAGTAATCTTGAATTGAGCTATCTTAATGCATAAAGAGAAAAAATTGTGCCCTAAATATAGTATTCTCGATTCAGAAGATGGAGAGCAACTTTAGGCTAGATTATATGAGAACACTTCTATGTTTGTATCGCATTTATTCCTAATATCTCTAATAAAAATCATCAAGATTCTACTTGAAAATCTAATTTGGGGATACGTTCCCTTATGAAGATATCTCCTTATCAACCAGAAGAAGATTAAATATGCTTAGATCGATACAGAGTTCTTTTCTTCAATTAAAGGTTATTGATCGTACGCGTCTTCGCCGACTTTGAAATGAATGATTTTTCTTTACACATTCTTATTACATCTAGATAAACTTAATTAGCGGTTTTTTTGTGACCTCGGATTCGAGCTTACAAAATACTACCACTAATGACTGATCCATTAGAGACATGGAGTGGAGAGAGAGGATCAGAAGCTGGACGCATAAACAGAGATAGGGGGAGAGTAAAGATTAGATCACAGGTGAAGGCAGAGCCTTCCAGCGCACGAGGAGCGAATTGAGGTAACTCTTTTTTATAAATAGATCTGATACGCATTATGAATGGTGGTGTGTTTAATATTTAGTCGCACCCTCTGCTGCGAATTGCATGCCATTGTGCCTGCAAATCTGACCAGATCTTAAATTAACGTTGCTTATCATTATCAACTACAGATCTATAACTCTAATTGATTGGTATGAACATATACCCTAAATCCTTTATCAACAGAGTAACCGTACAGTTCCCATACGATTATCATTAGTGGTGCGGCACAAGCTGGTCAAATGATTTATTGGCCTTAGGCGGTCCCCATATTTCTTAGATATTGATATGCACATATTGTTAAAGAATCCTTGGAGTCCATACAGTACTCAGAGTTAGAGGTATTCGGAAAAACTAGCACACCCGATGAACTACCAAGGGTTGTCCTTACTCCTTCTAATAATTGGAGCCGAAAAATTAAAAGCTGCCTGCTCAGATACTGAAACAAATCAAAGTGTTGTTACGGTCACAATTGCTAGTCTCCACCTTTCTTTTTTTACTTTCAAAATACTCATATGACAATTAGGAGGGCAGACAAAATTCTCCTATATACCTTCAATAAGTGCAATGAACAGTGGGCAGATGTCCATAGACGGTCATGGTCAATGTTTGACCAATAGTCAAAGGACTAAGAATTAGGCAGATGACGAAAAAATGTAGGTGTATCTTAAATTTATTATAATAAGACAATTCTTTTTTAATCTGGACAAGCTCCAGTCAAACCAAGGTAAGGGTACCTTTTGAGTGAGCACAAACATATTTGGCTCATCGAGAATATTTTTTCATGATGAATAATGAGAATTGTTATGGTTCAATCGTTGTGCTACACGTTTCTTGAATAATGAATTTAATTGAAATCAATTTGAACTAAGGGTTAGTCTAATTGATGTATATTCTATCCAAATCTTTGCTTTGTGTGACCTAGTTTTGATTCGATTCTATATGATGAATGGGATATGTATGATCTCATCATAAGAACATCAAACTCCTTTCGATGGATAGAATCTCTGATTTAGACAAACTGGAAATGATCGATCATCTAAATCATTCTAATTGTAAAATTTCATTAGTGACCCTAGCATAATGGTAGAGACCATCAAAAACTTAAAATATAATCTTTTGGTGGCAGCTACCTATTGTGATTAATTCTTCTATCTTGAAGCCGATAGTCAGATTATGGGGGGTTTAGGTGAACCCTTCCCCAAAAATTCCCCAAAACCTAATATAATCTATCATATGATTTAATCATTCGTATCAAGTCAGATATGAAACCTTAATATAAACTCTTTCTGCTTATTTACTTTCTACTATGGCCCATGGGCTTATGAATCTTTGATTTCTCAGTCATCAAGGGCCTGCTCCTCATCCACCGAGTAGATAGATTCCATTTCTTTGGTGCATGCATTCCTACATGAACATGCTATAGTCAACATACACATTAGGGATTTTGATGGCTAGAGATAGATAGTGTTAGTCAACACTATAACCCCTCAGGTGAACCTATCGATGCACCTTAGGTCAAGAATCAGACACACCACTCAGCAGCTTCGGTCAGTTCAACTCATGCAGAAGATAGAACTTTCCTTATCGCACTACTTGAGTGGTCATGCTCAGGTACCACTCTTCTCTAACGAGTACCTATATTCTCGCTTCAAGTGTTTTCTCTACATCATAGATTCAAGACTCATTCTACTATGAAAAGATATCACATACACTAAATCTTTTTGATCAATCGACCATCCTCATGTACGATTACCTACGGTCCGAGCCTTTTATGAGTTATATAAATGAAAAATATCATGTTATGTAAAATTTTTAACTCTCTGAATACATGAAATATATAATTACCATTTACCTCAAGGGATTAATATATATTAAATATATATAGATAGAAATAATTTCATTTTTAATTATTTATAGTCAAAATATATAACTTTTGCCCCTAAAAGTGTATTACATAGTTGGTCACCACAAATTCTGGCTTCTAGGGCACAGCTAATATTAACAAACTCCCATTATGATCTGAAAGTCAATTTGGCTACAAATCTAAGTCCCATCTTTCAAGATGGGCTCGATCTTCTACTGGTATTATATAGTAAATGCGGTCCAGCCGCATTGCTCTGTGGTGTCGCTCTCTTCGAGCTCGATTACCCTTCTCGGATAATTTGGATGAGGTGTATCACTGCTCGATGTGCTTGGATTTCTATGAACTCAGTCCTTGCAAGGGCTATTGATGCCATTGTTATGAGTAATAACAAGGAATGGATCTGATGGGCATACCAACTCCAATCATCTAGGCAACTTTTTATCGTAAAAATGCCTCAATATATATATAGAGAGCGATGTATTCTACCTTCCATGATGAAATCTGCTTATAATAGATACAGCTCACATTGCACAACAGACTTCTAGATGTAACTTTTGATCATCTACATTGACAAAAGAGTCTGTTATATCCCTGGATTAGAGTTTCATCTAACAAGACCCACAAACATACTCTTAGTTTTTCTCAAAGTACTGTAAGGATACATTTCAAAAGAAGTCTAGTAATTCTTCACTTGGATTCAATTGATATTCTCGTGACACTCACAGCATGGGCCCTGTATCAAGGTCGTGTACATAACATTGGCAAATTACAGAGGCTCCATATTGCTAAAGCATAAAGGGATCTTGTCCATGCGTTCTCATTTCCTCATGGTGTGCTAGACACACATATTTCTGAAAAATGAATGCCTGTTTGAAGGGTATCACC
>QRFJ01001554.1:168113-213616 GCA_006176705.1 Cocos nucifera | reverse complement strand
GATCAGTGGAGATGTTATCTTTGATGAGAAGAGCATCTTGAGGAGGTCTGAGATAGATGAAACTGAAAAGATAAAGGTGAACAGTAGTGGCCAGTTTGAGATGGATGACATGTAGTCCAAATCTACATATAGGAGTGTTTCTATTGAGGTGGAGCTGGGTAGGTGAAAAGATTTTATCTCAGATGGAAAAATTAGCATTGAAGTGCCAGCAGTTTCAGAATAGATGTGCAAGAGCAACCACAGACATCAGGTAGAGATATACCAGTGGGAGTGGCTTTGGACATAAGCCCCAGCATACTATCTATTAGGAGGCTGGTTAGATATGGCATTGATGAAATTATCTCCTATGCACTCATCACTGCTAATGAAGATCCAGAGAATTATGCAAAGGCTATGGAGAGTGAGGATCATGATTTATGAATGCAGGCCATGATGGAGGAGATGGAATCACTTAAAAAGAATCAGACATGGCAGCTGGTGGATCTTCCAGAAGGTGCTCAACCTATTAGCTCAAAGTGGATGTTCACAAAGAAAGAGACACCTTCATAACAAGGTGGAGTCAGATTCAAAGCAAGGCTGGTAACAAAGGGATATTCATAAAGAAAAGGGATTAATTACATAAAAAATTTTTCTCTTATGATGCGTTATACATCTATTCGAATTTTGCTGTCACTGGTGGCACAGCATAATATGGAATTGGAATAGATGGACATGAAGACGGCCTTCCTTCATGATACTTTAAAGGAAAAGATCTATATGAAGCAGCTAGATGGTTTCATAGAGACTGGATAGGAAGAAAAGGTGTGTTTACTCAAAAGATCTTTGTATGGCTTGAAATAGTCTCCTCGTCAGTGGTATCAAAGATTTGATAGTTTTGTTTTAATCTTGGATTTTAATAGATGTGAATATGATTGTTGTGTCTACGTCAAGAATGTAGATGAGGATGATGCCCTGTACCTGCTACTATATGTAGATGATATGCTTATAGTCAGTAAAAGCATGGAAGCTGTGAAAAGATTGAAAAGAACATTATCATCTGAGTTTGAGATGAAGAATCTGGGTCCAGCTGAAAAAATTCTTGGAATGGATATTTGTAGAGATAGGTGCAAATGAGTGCTCCATTTGTCATAGGAAAGATATGTCCAGAAAGTTCTAGAGAGGTTTGGGATGGAGAAGGCCAAACCTACAAAGACACCGTTGCTGAGCCGTATGTCTCTCTCAATGTTACGTAGCCCCCAGTCAGAAGAGGAGAGAGAGTACATAAAAATAGTTCCTTATGCGAATCCTGTAGGCAGTGTGATATGCACTATGGTGTGCTGTAGACTAGATATAGCATATGCAGTGAACACGGTTAGTAGATCATCACTAATCCTTAGGAGGAATACTAGAAGGCATTGAAATGGATATTGAGATATCTGTATGGAATAAGGGATTATGGTTTGGTGTTTGGTGGGTAACCAAGAGAATTTGAAGATGGAAGTTTGGGTCCTTTGAAAGGATTTATAGATGCAAATTATGTAGGTGATCTTGATAAAAAGAGGTCTACTACTGGATACCTCTTCTGCGTGTATGGTGGACTGGTGTCTTGGAGATCAACCCTTCAACTAATTATGGCCTTGTCTACCATAAAGGCTGAGTATATTGGAATAATTGAGGCTGCAAAAAAAGTCCTTTGGCTTAAGAGGCTGATTATTGAGTTAGACGTAAAGCAGAGCAGGGTTACACTGTTTAGTGACAGTCAAAGTGCTCTGCTATTGACTCAGAACCCAATCTATCATGCACGCACGAAGCATATAGACGTGAGGTACCATAGGATTAGAGAGCTAGTGAAGGAAGGTGAAGTGGAACTGATGAAGGTCCATACCAAGGAGAATCAGTCTGATGTACTCACAAAGGTACTCCCAAGAGATAGCTTTCAGATGTGTGTGGTACAAATGGGTCTACTGAGAAGAGATGAGTTCACAAGAACTTGGAAGCACTAAGATGGAGAATGTGAGCTTAGAAATGATGCTCCTAAGTCTTGAGAACATGAAAAGATAGGTCATGAAAAGATGGGAGCAAGCTAGAAGAGAAATTAGCGAAGAATAGGGGATGGCACATAGCCAAGCCGGCTCGGGCTGAGATCGAGCCGGCTTGGGGCACAGCTGAGCCGACAGTCTTAAGCAAATAGAAGATGGTTTTGGATTGAATGTAGTCAAGCTAGCTTGGATCCTGAGTGAGCCAGCTTGGCTCCTGAGTGAGCCAGCTCGAGGCACAGCCGAGTCGGCTGTCTCAGGCAGACAGAAAGGGCATTCGGGCATAATGCAGCTGAGCTAGCTCGATGGGTGCAAACTAAACCATTTGGGTTTTGAAAAGTTTTTCTATGAGCCTGGGCTTGATCCTTTTACAAAGTATAAATACTAAAAATAGGTCAAGGTTGTAATGATGCTGAATTCATTGAATAAAGTTCTTTTCTCTCAAAAAACTCTTATGCTCTCTTTCTCTCTTTTCTCTTGAATCCATTATTTTGCTTCCACATTGATCCTAGGAGATTGTTCCTTATTGCTTGGCTAATCACCAGCGGCCATGCCGATCTATGAGAGGATAGTTTATCCCAACACCCCATATGGATAAGGGGTTTTGACCAATCAAATTAGATTTGACTAGTATTGGAAAATATGCAGGGTTTCATACTTGAATTTCAAAATATTTTTGAAATAAATTATAGCAGAAGATGTAGATTAAACTATTTAATCTATAAAAGTATGTAATCTAATTACTAAATCCTATATTTAGGATCTATAACATATCATAATGTATTCTTAAATCTGAAAATAAATATTTTGGTATTGATCAAATCAATACCCTAGATTTAGAATAGTTCTAGATCTAAATCTTAGATCACATCTAGGTCAAGATGAGATCAGATCTCTTACCTTCGCATGGGTTCAGAACTCTGTGGTTGATTTTTGTTATTTTCTTTGGAGCCGAACATGCATCCAGCCTCTACAGAAAGTTCACATGAGGCTGAAACAAAATCGGAGGTTCGTCGAACGAAGATCCGCTCGAAGTGCTAGCTTCTCGCAGATCCCTCCTGATGGTTAATCTAAAAATTATTCTTTGAATCTCTTGGACACTTTGATGGATGAAGAATAAGAGGAAGAATAAGAGAGAAATATAACCCTTGGATCTCCCAAAAATAAGGAAAAAAACCATAAGAGAAGATAGATCTTCTCTTTCAGGACGTCAATAATTGATGTCCTAAAAATATCTCTATGTTAGGACAAGAGAAGATCTTCTCCTCTAGATTTTATTCATGTTTCTAGATCTAATATTCTCTAATTTTCTTATAAAAAAATCTCATAAAAATTTGGAGAAGAAGGGTTCTCAAAGAAACCCTAAGAGAAGACGTTCTTCTCTTCTTCTTCTCTCATCAGAACATGATTAGATCATATCCAAAGATGATCACTATGCCCCAACATCTTGGACCATAGATCCCCACACCCTCTTCCTCTCTCTCTCTCTCTCTCTCTCAGATTTTTATCATATAAAAATCACAAAGAATAAGGAGAAAATAAACTTTGAAAGAAAAATATATGAGAAGATATTCTTCTTACCTTTGTCTTCATCAAGACATGAACCTTTCATGTCTTAATGAAGACTTTATCTCCAAAGTAATAGGCACCCAAGACCTCTTTTTCTCTACCTTTTTGTCATGGAATACCAGGGATTTTTCATGCCTTTTAGTATCTCAAAGGAGGCGTGCAATAGATAAGGCATGACTAGGTCAAAAGACCTAGTCAGAGAAGGAAAGCATGGACTCTTAAGGGAGGCGTCCAACTCTTGGACGTCCCTTCCTAAAATTCAGGCATGAGATCACTCTAATCCATGCACAAAAGGGAGAAGAAAATGGTAGAACAAATTCTGGTGGTGTGGGAAAAGAATGCGCATAGAAGGGAGGAAGAGTTTAGGATTGAGGGGACTCTTTCGGAAACAAACCCAAACTACTTTCCATAATGGACCAAATCAGATTTGATTCAATAATTCTAGAATATGGGGTGTGGGAATCTTTTCATTGGCATAGAAAACATCATGCAAAGATCTAGAAATAAAAGTGGCATCGGCTTTAAAGATGGTGCAAGGAAGGAGTGAGAGTCCCAGTTCAACTAGGACTTTTTATATTTGACTAGGTCAAAACTATTTTGAACCTCAATCAAAACTAATTTAAACCAAATTAAATGCAACCTTATAGAGGATGATCCTAGTCTAATTAGGAGCCCAATTAAATTATATTAAATTATATTTAATTCAAATTTAAATTCAAAGTCAATTTGAAATTAGGTGCACTCAAGTCCTAGTCTAACAAGGACTTGTTCTTCCTTGCAATTGGCTTATCCAGTAAACCAATTAGACTTAATCTAATTAAGTCCAAACTAATTCTAA
Source organism: Cocos nucifera (assembly GCA_006176705.1). Taxonomy (NCBI): domain Eukaryota; kingdom Viridiplantae; phylum Streptophyta; class Magnoliopsida; order Arecales; family Arecaceae; genus Cocos; species Cocos nucifera. The sequence continues at coordinate 209,194 of QRFJ01001554.1, read as the reverse complement.
TTGAATTTAATTCAATTAGACTTGATCGCAGTCTGATTGCTCAATCAAATTGAGTCATGTAGTAATCCAATTGTTACTCGATCATCTTGCAACACTTACATTAGGTCAAACATCAATCGCATTGATTGTTTGACCTTAGAATGATTCTTAATTATCGATCAATCATCTGATTAAGTTACAACCTCTTATGTGTGTGACCCCATAGGTTCGAACCTAAGTCGGTAGCATAGAAACTAATTTCTGTACCAGTTGAAATGACCATCTAGCAATGGTATCTGATGTCTGGATAGGTCGAATGTATGTAAAGCAATATTTTTAGAACTCTGGCCCATGGTTATCGTATAATTCATTCCTATGATCAATAATGCTCAAGACGACTTCGAGTATGCTATCAACACTCATACAAGTCATCTCTATTATGTTTCAAAATTTTACAAATCCCGTGACTCCTCATGAGGATTACCCAAGCCTAGGTTTTGCTAAATTAAAACACAACGAGTCATTCTCTTCTTGAAATTAATCAGAAGTGGTCAATCCCATCTTGCCTCACACATTGACTCTACAAGTACTTGACTATACCTAAAAACCTTCTGAACCTATATTAGAAATACAGACAGTTCGGCACCAAAGTACAGTGAGTTGCTTGCAAGTCACCATGGTGATCTCAGATTGGAGGGACACTTATATCCATTGGCCTTAGCTAGCTACTCTTGATAGTAGACCGCTACATTGATCACGTTCAGTGTATATGTACTCTTACATCTCATCTGGATGCCATACCAGTGTCTCCACACCATTTGCTTACGAAGATAACCAACACATATGGCATAGAGCGACCTACACTTGATAAGTTATCATTCTTGTTAATAACTTATCATTTGGTCAAGAATAATTTAAGAACCATCCGATAAATTCTTCTTTATCAATTAATTATGGTTCTCTAAGGACTTCATCATAATTTATCAGTTCATTTAAGGAAGATAGAACTTTTATGATGAACTAGCCAAATAACTATTATTATTAGATAATTCACATACTAATTTCAATCATCTACCACTTAGATAATTGGCTTTAAGATACATTTCCCAAAAACTCCTACTTGGACTAAAGCCAATCAGAATGATATCGAATATCCTCTCTTCCACTTGAGTTCGTATAACTCCTTAGTTCCGAGGCCTTAGCAAATGGGTTGGTCAAGTTCTCCATTTTCATCGATCTTCCAAAAATTGACGTTACCCTAATCTAAAATCAAAGGTGATAGTGATGCAGAATATGCTGATCCTTTGATTCTTTAGCCCAAGCTATGGCTCCAGTGCTACGATAGGACTGGACCATCAGTGGAGGGTGTCACTCCCTATCTGCTAATAAACTTTAGTAACTACACAGCTTACATGGCAGCATCATATGCCACGATGTACTCTACATCACTAACTAAATAGGCTATAGTATCTTTCTTGGAATCTTTTCAGTAGATTGCTCTTGTAATTAGGTTATGACTTGACACTCTCTTGCTGTCATCTTGATCTGATTGAAATCAAAACATCCACATATTTTAAATCAGTATTTTCATATTTGAGTCACTGGACCTTAATATTTTTTAAATACTTAGGGATTGTCTATACAATCTTTCAGTGGTTCTCACTTGAATCAGACTAGTATCTGCTTAATACCTTTAGTGAGTATACCATATCTGATCTTGAACAAAAAAATTAGATAACAGCCAAACCTTTATTTTCTACAATGCTGGAATGCCATTCTCGATTAAGAGAATTTCATCCATAGACAATACAAGGAATAACACTATATAACATTTTTGCCCAATTATAAATGCAGGATTTGTCTTTGTTCATAACAAACACATACGTTCAAAATGTATGTTCGAACTTTGAGATGACAGCTAGATGGGCTTTATAGGTTTTTACCTTCCCGTCTGTGCTACTCTGATCCTTCTAAAAATCCATTCACATCCAATAAATTTTATCCTTTTAAGTGAATCAATTAGTATCCACACACTATTGATTTTCATGGATTTCAATTTGGATTATATGGCTCCAAGCTATTTCTCAGAGTCAGACCACTGCATTACATCCCTATAGATGATCGGATCCTTATTATTCTGATCGAGCTCAACAGGATCGCTATCCCAGACCTAGATACTAAAGTATCTATCGGCTAATGCGATACTCTATCGGATTTTCTTAAAGTTGCCACTTTAATGGACTTCAAATTTGATCTGATCAAATTCGATTTTGTAGATTTACTAGATTATGTCGGTTCATTTTCTACCAGTTAAACTTCCCAAATTCAACTTGATAGGCATCAGTTCCTTCTCTAAGAAACTCCTTTCTAAAAGAAATGCCCTACTGCTGATGAATATCTTATGTTCTTCAGCATGGTAGAATTAATAACCCTTAAATACTTATTGGATCAGGATCTAAGTTTATCTATGTGCAAATCTTTGACATAGACAGATCAACTCCAAATCCAAAAGTGAGAGAGTCTAGGTCTATACTCGATCCATATCCCATATGGAGCCATTGCAATAGATTCACTTAGTATAAATTTTTAGAGTAAAACAAGTAGTCATAAGAGCACAACCCTGAAACAGGCAGATAAGTGAACCCTATCATGGATTGAACCATGTCTAACAAAATTTAATTTCTCCTTCTCGATACACTGTTTCAAAAAAAAATTCACTAAGGGAGAATCCTATTCTCTCCTAGATATGTCACAAACTTACTGGATAAGTATTCGCCTCCTCAATCTGATCGAAGAGTTTTAATATCTTTTCTAGTTTGTTTTCCTATTTCATTATTGAATTGTTTGAACATTTCAAATGATTTAGGTCAGACGCATCCATGCTAGATAGGTTGTCTGTAATGAAATATTAATATCTTTCTCTAGCACTTAAGTTCATAGATCCATATATATCATTATGTATGAGACTTAGAACTTTATTAGCTCCTTCATCTTTTCCAATAAAAAGTGACTTCATCATCTTCCCAAGAAGACAAGACTCACAGGTTATTAATGATTCACAATTATTAATGTTGAAGTTTTCCACTCAAGCTAACTTGTTTATCCTGTTCTTGTCAAGATGACTAAGCCTATAATGTCAAATATAGACGTCCATGGCATAATCTAACTTGGGTGTTTATTAAATATATACATTACACTTAACAAGCTGTGTTAATGTTAAATGCCATTTCTTTATTGTCTATGTATTATTGTAATATTATTCATAATAATATCACAATACTCCTCTTTATTGATAAATGAGAACCATCTCTGACCAAAAGATCAATAGAGATCATATTTATCATAAACGATGGACAATAATGACAATCACTCAAAATGATATTTTTTGAAAATAAGCTTGACAATTTCTAAAGCTAGAATTGGAATAGGACTTTCGATCCTATCTTTCAGGAATCTCTCATCATTTTCAAATATTCCACTTACCTAAAGTCTTTGCAATGAATTGCATAAGACCATCGGTATCTAATACCCAGATAGTAGAATTTCATACAGAAAAATTTTAAGGTATTATCATATAACATTCTTGATAAGCAACTCTTGCTTCTTTCTCTTGTTTAGCCTATTATGGTCAAGAAAAGCAAGATAATTCTTCTTCCTTTTACCCTGCTTCTTACAATAGAAGCACTCTGCCTGATTTGGATTAATTTTGGACTAATTATTTTGATGGGACTTAGAAGCCCAAATACGAACCAATTCATACTGTTGAACCAAATTCAATTTTTGATACTAATTATCGAAGTTGGATCCCATAAGTTATCATTGTCTAACGGTGATAGGAGCATTTAGGGTTTAGCCTTAATTTGAGAAAAGAGAATAATGACCTAAATATATGAATTATTTTAAGCCTAGAGCTTGGACTTTAGTCTTAAGATTCTTTCACTATTTTATTCGAACTGGTAGCCTCTACCTCTAATTCAAAAAATTATTTTAATTTCCTAGTAGATACTAGAATTCACATAGATTGTATTAGAAATTATGTTCCAAAGCCAATCATCAGCTTGTTGATGATTGAAATATTGTAATTGATTTATTAAATAATAAAAATATTTTGACATCTTTTTTTTCATCATAAATTTACATCTTCTAATAAACTTCATTATTGTGATGAAGTTCTTAGGACTATTTAGTTTCGATAAAGAGAGGATTTATCGATTAGTCCTTAAATTTATTCATGACCAAATGATAGGCTGTTAATTAGGACGACAGCATCTATTGAGCACAGGTCGCTATATGCCATATAGATTGATTGTCGTCTTAACCAAAGAGTGTGGAGATACTAGTATGGCATACAGGTAAGATGTATGGGTACATCATCATTGAACGTGACCAACTTTAGAGCATTCTGCTGTCAAGAATGTCTTTGATGGGATATAGGTATAAGTATCCCTTAGACCTGAGATCATCTTAGTAACTTGCAAGCAACTCACTATGCTTTGGTATCGGACTAACTAAATTTCTAATTCAGTAATGAAAGGCTTCTGGGTACAGTCAAGTACTTGCAAAGTCGAAGTGTGATCAAGATAGAATTGACCACTCTAAGAGTTGGAGAAGAATGTATCACTGTATTTCAATATAGCAAAACCTTTGCCAGGGTAATCCATCAGATGGATTTGATATTTTGAAATACAATGTGCACAACCTGATCAAAGTTGACAGTTGAACTCTAAGGTGTCCTACAAGCATTATGGTCAAGGGGATGAATTATATGAAAACTATATTCGTATGGGTTCTAAGGATGGTGTTCTATACCTTTCGACTTATTCGACCATCGGATATCATTGCTAGATCATCACTTCAATTGATACAAAAATTTATTTCCATACTACTGGCTTAGGTTCAGACCTATGAGGTCACACACATTGGAGTTTACATTCCAATCGGATGGTTGATCAGTGATTTAGAATTATTTTAGGATTAAACATTCAATATGATTGGTGTTTAACCTAGTGCAAGTATTATAGGAGGATCGATTAGCAATTTGATTACTAATTAGTTTAATTTGATTAAACCAGAAGGTTGAGATTAAGTTTAATTAAATATAATTTAATTAGATTTGATTTGGACTTGATTGGATCAAGTTCAATTAGCTTCTTGGATAAGTCAAGTGCAAGGAAGAACTAGTCCTAGTCTAACTAGGACTCGGATCAACCCAATTTTCTAATTTAATTAGAATTAAATCTAATTTAATCTAATTTAATTAAGTATTTAAATGGATTAGGTCTTATTTAATTGGATTGGTTTACTCTTATTTTTATTTGGTTAAAAGACCTTGTTTGACTAAGTCAAAATAGGAGTCCTAGTATGACTAGGACTCCCTATTCCTTGCGCCACCTAAACCTCATGCCCCACCCTTTTCTCTTTGTATATTTTTATGTGAATAATCTCCATGCCCAAGGTTTCTCATGCCTCCCTTTTCTCTTCCTTTTTCTCATATGGAAGTTTGTTGGAAGACCAAGTCAAAAGGAGAATTAGTTTTGCTTAAGGATTCTATGAGATAGAATCCTTGTCAACCAAAACTTTTCCCACAAGTGTGCCAACCCATCATTCCTTATTTTCTTTGATTTTCATGATAAAAGAGGACAATTTTTGTGCATTCCCCTTGCCAGTCCATGGTAGAAAAAAAGGTGGGGGTGCCCAAGAGTTGGGCGCCCCAACAACTTTTCCTATTTGGTCCTTCCTAGTCTAGATTTTTGACCTAATTTGGACTCTACATATCTCTATATTTAAAGGGAATTTTTGGCTGAAATTTTTGTACATTGTAGATATTTGAGAGGCCTCTTCATTGTTGGAAAATTAGAGAAAAATTCATCTGTATCATGGAGATATTAAAAACACAAATTAGGATATCTAGAAAAAGAACAAAGAAGAAGAAGAGGGTCTTCTTATAGGGTTTTTGTTCTAGATCTCTTCCTCCCTTTTTGTGAGCTTTTGAGAGGTAACTCAGCATCACAAATCTTTCTCTTTTCTTTTAATATTTTGAAGTATCCATATTTCAAAGAAAGAAGCATCAGATCAACCGTCGAAGAGAGATCAACACAGTGCTAGCATACTGTACTGATTTCCTGCATCAGGATCTCTGATCGTATTCGTGGGCTCGTGTGGATGACTCCTAGAGGTCGAACGTGTGTGTGGCTTATGATTTCATCCTCAAGCCTGGATCAGCAAGTTAGAACGTCTAACTTGCTCAGGTAATAGATCTGATCTATTAACTTTATACTTGCATTTGATGTAGTGTAGATCTAGATTGATTTGATCAACCTTTTCTTTCTTATTTGATTTTAATTTTTAATTTAATATCATACTTTGATCATGTAATAAATCTAAGATCTAAGTATTTATATATTTATTTAAATAAATATTTAATTTATTTAAGTCTTTTGCTGCATGATCTTTTTCAAGATCTACCCGTGAAACCCTCGATTTGGTTCCTTCAATTGGTATCAATGCCTAGGTTCTTATTACATGATTTTTGTGCATATTTAGATTATTTATTAGATTAGATCTAATTTATAATCTAATTATTAAATCTAATTTTTTTTAAAAAAAATTTAGATCTCACGACCTGCCATAAGATTGTCCTGTTGTAAGATTTACCCCTTACAGTGAAAAGATTGTCCTAGTTCGTGATGATCTGACTCTAATCATAAATTTATTAGATTTAATCTAATTTTATTTATAATTTAATAAATTTAAAATAATTTTAAATCTAAAAATAAAATATTTTAGATTGAATGAACTGTCATAAGATTGTCCTTCTGTAAGGTTTACCCTTTATAGTGAATAGGTTGTCCTAATACGTGCTGATCTAAAATATTGATCATAAAATTTTAGATTAAATCTAAGAGATTTTATGATTTAATTAAAAATATTTTAATCTAATTTCAATTATCATAAATATGTTAGATTTGATCTAGGAAGATTTATGATTGATTATTATTGAAACTGTTTCAATTACATGAACCTGTTTAGATTAGATCTAAAGTAGTTTTATGTTTATTTTACTTGTATATTGATTATGAACCAAACATGCAATTTGATTGATAGAACCATGTTGTAAAAATATTTTACAAATATAAAAATCCTTTTAAAAAAGCCAAACCCCAACCCTTAGCCCAAAACTTAATTGAGAATTAAGAAGTTGATTGATTAGGATCTAGGATTGTGAATTGAAGATCCTAAGACACAAATCATAACACATTAGGTTAAATGGGTTAGTGGGGATTATGTCCATTAATTGTGTTAGATCTCGGGTTAGTTAAAAAATTGACTTAATTAGAGAATTGACTAAATCTAATCAATTGTTGTCTTAGATTAGGTCAAGAATTCTCTAGATCAATTATAATAGTTATAGTTGGTCAAGTCCATATCTTTAACAAGACCCAAGATGGACTTGACTCTTGGCTATGTGATCTAGTACCAACTGTTAGGTTGATCTAATTAAAACTAATTAAACCAATTGGTGTCTAAGATAAATCAAATCGGTGGTTTTTAATTGGCAGCCCACTTACCTGGCCATTTCTGATGGTGTCTAAGGCAAGCTTTGGCAGACCCTCTCACCGAACGAACTTACCTAGCCTTTTGGTGAAATTATGTTTTGATTGAATCACTTAAGTATTCGAGCTAACTCATATAAGCTAGGTAAATCAGTGTGACTGATTTAGATGCTCCTAGACCAGCCTGTTAGTGGTCTTCCTTAAGCTGACTTGGTGAAGCCAGTGGGATGATCATGACAAATTGGTTAATCTAACCTACTCACTTCTATAAATAAATCCTCCAAAATTATTAGATCCCTAAAATGAAATAGTTATATGATAACTGGATCATAGCCTTCCATTAAAGTGGATGATAATGGGTCCATCAGTTGGATAATCATTGGAGGCCTAAAGGCCTGGTGCTTATCAATTGATGGAATTATCATTCATTATATGATCTCTTTGATACATCCTTCTAAATGGTGGTCAGGTGAGCCAACCAAAATTGAACCTGATCATTCATTGGTTAGATGGGTTGTATGGTCATGTTAATGATTGAACCTAACTGGATCCTTTTTTGAGAAGGCCAAAGCCAACTGATCAGGGGCTGGGGCAAAATTTAATTACTAGAATTTGTTTGAAGAAATAATTGATTATGAACCTATCCTTAGACGTACATGGATTGGCCAACCAAAGTTGGGCTTATGTGCAATCTATGTGGATTCTAGAATCCACTAAGAAATTAGGATAATTTCTCAAATTGGAGGTAGAGGCTATCAATTTGAATAAAATAGTGAAAGAAATCTTTTGATTAAAGTTCAAATCTTTAGATTTAATAAATCAATTACTAATTAGATTTTGATTTTTCTTTGTGCAGACATGGCCACTTTTCTATTACTCCGATCATTGTTGGACAATGATAAGTTGGTGGGATCCAACTTCGGTAGCTGGTACCAAAAGTTAAAGATTGTCCTAGAGCATGAACAGATCCTATATGTACTAACGGATCCTGCACCTGAGGAGCCAACTGTCAATGCACGTGGAATAGTTAAAGACACTTATCAGAAAAGGCTCAATGATCGAACCACGGTGTGCTGCATTATGCTGGCTACGATGAGTGATGAGTTCAGTTGTAGGTTTGAGATAGCTCAGCTAAATAAAATGCTCCAAGTGTTGGAGGATTCTTTTGGCACACTCGATGACGTTGAGAGGCATAAGACTAGTTGCGCCACTTCAACATCAGAATGTGGGACGGAGCCTCTATCACTGATCATGTACTATACATGATCGAGCTGATAGAGCGCTTGAGCAAACTCAGCTTTTCCTTGCATGAACAATTTAGGAAAGATGCAATACTGAACTCACTGCCAAAGTTCTATCTCCCTTTTCTTACTCATTACAGAATGACAAAGCCTGAAGTAAACTACCATGGCTTACTGGGGTTACTTTAAAACTTTAAGAAGGATCACCAGTTCTATAAAGAGTCGATGAACTTAGTGGGAGGTTTGTCTTCTAGTTCTCGATCCTTTAGAAAAGAAAAGAAAAATAAGAAGAAGAAAATAAAGAAGGTGCAAGTTTAGGTTAGGACATTGGTGTAGGGCCAGATCAGGAAGATCAAGCCCAATAAGAGTCAAGCTGAATGCTTCTTTTGCAAGAAGCGGGGGCACTGAAAGAAAAACTATCCTCATTACATTGCCTCTCTAGATCCGAACAAGCAGAGAAAGAAGCAAGCTGTTGTTGGGCAAGGTATTTATATGATAACTACTTGCAATTTCTCTATTTATGATATTATTGACTGAATATTGGATACTGGTAGCCCTTACCATATTTGCAATTCATTGTAGGGGTTGTAGATCAGTAGAAGATTCGAGCAAGATGAGAGATTCCTAAATGTTGGAGATGGAAGACTAGTTCCAGTTCTAGTTTTAGAAATTTTGAAGCTCGTATTTGAATCTCATACCATTGTTCTTAGTGATTATCATTTATGTCCTAGTTTCTTTTTAAATATCATTTCTGTAGGCCTTTTGGCCATGAATAATTATGAAATTTTAATAAAGAAACGAGTTTATAATATCATTGTGAATGGTGTTATTGCTTTCTATGGATAATTGAATAATGGTGTATATATGTTATCACAACCTATTAATATAGTCTATTTTACTGGCAAGCATCCTAGATTAGATAGTGTATCAGATATCTACTTATGGCACTGTAGGCTAGGTCATATAAACAAGAATAAAATAAATAGGTTGACTCAAGAGAAAATCCTCGAAGTCAGTGATTATGAATCACTTTCAACCTATGAGTCCTATCTTCTTGGTAAAATGACCAAGTCATCTTTTACTAGAAAAGATGAGAGAGGCAATAAGCTCTTAGGTCTAGTACATACTGATGTATGTGGACCAATAAGCACAAATGCTAGAGGTGGATATATCTACTCATCACTTTCATAGATGATCTATCCAGATATGGATATGTCTATCTGATGAAACATAAATCAAATTTTTTTGAAATGTTCAAATGATTTTGAACTGAAGTAGAAAAACAAACCGAAAAAAGTATTAAAATTCTTCGATCTGACCAAGGAAGAGAATACCTTTTTAGTGAGTTTCTCACATATCTAGGAGAGAATGAGATTTTCTTCCAATGGACTCCTCCTAGAACACCATAGCATAATGGTGTGTCTGAAAGAAGAAATCGAACTCTGTTAGACATGGTCCGATCCATGATAGGATTTGTTAGCTTGTCGATATCCTTCTAAGGATATGCACTCGAATCGACTTGTTATCTATTAAATAGGATTCCAAGTAAGTCTATAGTTAAAACCCCATATGAGATATGGACATGGCCTAAGCCAGCACTTTCACACCTTAGGATTTTGGGGTGTCTGGCTTATGTCAAAGGATTAATTATAGATAAACTTGGACCTAGGTATAACCAGTGTACATTCATAGGATATCCAAAAGAGACCAAAGGATACTATTTCTACCATGCTGATGAACAAAAGATGTTCATCAGTCTCAAGACAATCTTTTTGGAAAAGGAGTTCCTTGGTGAAGGAACTGTTGCCTCTAAGGTTGAACTTGATGAAGTTCAATAGATAGAAAGTCCAACATAGAATGTTGAACCTAAGTCGGATTTGATCAGATCAGATCCAAAGCCTAGTGAACCCGCACCATTAAGACGATCCAGTAGAGTACCACGCCATCCAAATAGATACTATGGATTCTTGATCCAGGATGGTGATCCCATCGAACTCGATGAGAACGATTACGACCCGATCACTTATATGGATGCGATGCAGAGATCCGACTCTAAAAAATGGCTAGAAGCCATGAGATCCAAAATGGATTCCATAAAGATCATTGATGTATGGACATTAGTTGACCCACCTGAAGGGGTTAAATCCATTGGGTGTAAGTGTGTATTTAAAAGAAAAAGAGGCATAGACGAAAAGGTGGAGACCTATAAAGTCTATCTGGTTGCCAAGGGGTATTATCAACATTATGGTATTAACTATGATGAGACATTCTCTGCAGTGGCAATGCTCAAATCTATTCGGATAATGCTTGCAATAGCTGCCCATCCGGACTATCAGATCTGGCAGATGGATGTGAAGATGACTTTCCTAAATGGAGAGCTAACCGAAGAGATGTATATTATATAACCTGAAGGGTTCACATCCATAGATGAGTCCAAGGTGTGCAGACTTCAGAGATCCATTTATGAATTAAAGCAAGCATCTCGAAGTTGGAACATGTATTTTGATAAAGTGTTCAAAACATATGGCTTCGTTAAGAATGGAGAAGAATCCTGCATTTATAAATGGGTAAATGATCCGGCAGTGGTATTCCTTATTTTGTACGTGAATGACATTCTCTTAATCAGGAATGACATCTCCATACTATAAGGAATAAAAGTTTGGTTGTTATCACAATTCTCCATGAAGGACTTGGGTGAAGCATCCTACATCGTAGGGATGAAGATCTATAGGGATAGATCTAAAAGGATGCTTGGCATATCCCAGTCTACGTATATAAAAACTGTGCTGAAGAGGTTCAGCATGGAGGATTCCAAAAAGAGCTATCTTCCGATAGGCCAAAAAATTTCTCTCTAAGAAGGATTGTCCGACAACTCCTGAAGAGAGAGAGAGCATATGAGTAGAATTCCATATGCTTCGATAGTGGGTCTATTATGTATGCAATGATATGTACGAGATCAGACGTGGCATACTCACTAAGAGTAGTGAGTAGATACCAGTTTGATCCTGGAGAAAATCATTGGAAGATGGTTAAAATCATTTTTAAGTATTTAAGAAATACTAAGGACCAATGGTTGGTTTATGGTGAGTCAGATTTGAAGCTTGTGGGATCTACAGACTCTAGCTTTCAATCTGACTATGATGATAGTAAACGTGTGTCGAGGTATATCTTTACTCTAAATGGTGGAGCCATCTATTGAAAAAGTTTCAAGCAGCATACAGTGGCTGACTCCATTTGCAAAGTAGAGTACATGACAGCATCAGATGCAGCAAAGAAAGCTATGTGGCTGAGAAAGTTCATCACCGAGCTTAAAGTAGCATCCTCCATTGATGGTCTAGTCCTGCTCTACTGCGACAACACTGGCGCCATAGCTCCAGCAAAGAAATTGAAGGCATACCAGCGGACAAAGCACATTCTATGCCACTTCCATTTGGTCTGTGAGATCATGGATCATGGTGACGTCGATCTTCAGAAGATCGACAAAAAGGAGAAACTAGCCAACCGCTTCACTAAAGCCCTGGCAATCAAGGAGTTCGACAACCACAAGTCAAAGTTGGGTATTAGATACTGTGTCGAGTGGCTTTAGAATAAGTGAGAGTTGTTAGAAATTATGTCCTAAAGCTAATCATCAATCTGTTGATGGTTGAGATATTGTAATTGATTTATTAATTAATAAAAAATATTTTGGTATCTTTTTTTATCATAAATTTATATCTTCTAATGAACTCCATTATTGTGATGAAGTTCTTAGGACTATTTAGTTTCGATAAAGAGAGGATTTATCGATTAGTCCTTAAATTTGTTTACGATCAAATGATAGACTGTTAATTAGGATGACAGCATCTATCGAGCATAGGTCGCTATATGCCATATAGATTGGTTGTCCCCTTAACCAAGGAGTGTGGAGACACTAGTATGGCATACAGGTGAGATGTATGGGTACATCGTCATTGAACGTGACCAACTCTAGAGCATTCTACTGAGAATGTCTCTGATGGGATATAGGTATAAGTATCCCTTAGACCTAAGATCACCTTAGTGACTTGCAAGCAACTAACTATGCTTTGGTATCAGACTAACTAAATTTCTAATTCAGCAATGGAAGGCTTCTGGGCACAGTCAAGTACTTGTGAAGTCGGAGTGTGATCAAGATGGAATTGACTACTCCAAGAGTTGGAGAAGAATGTATCACTATATTTCAATATAGCAAAACCTTGGCTAGGGCAATCCGTTAGATGGATTTGATATTTTGAAATACAATGTGGACTACCTGATTAGAGTTGATAGTTGAACTCTGAGGTATCCTACGAGCATTATGGTCAAGGGGATGAATTATATGGAAACTATATTTGCATGGGTTCTAAGGATGGTGTTCTACACCTTTCGACCTATCCGATCGTCGGATATCATTGCTAGATGGTCACTTTGATCGGTATAAAAATTTATTCCTATGCTACCAACTTAGGTTTGGACCTATGAGTTCATACACATTAGAGCTCATGTTTCGATCGGATGGTTGATTAGCGATTTAGAATCGTTTTAGGATTAAACAATCAATACGATTGGTGTTTAACTTAGTGCAAGTGTTGCAAGAGGATCGATTAACAATTCGATTGCTAATTGGCTTAATTTACTTAAATCAAAAGGTTGAGATTAAGTTTAATTAAATATGATTTAATTTGATTTGGTTTAGGCTTGATTGGATTAAGTCCAATTAGCTTATTGGATAAGTCAAGTGCAAGGAAGAACTAGTCCTAATCTAACTTGAACTCGGGTCAACCCAATTTTCTAATTTGATTAGAAAATTAAATTAGAATTAATTCTAATTTAATCTAATTTAATTAAGTCTTTAAATGGGTTAGGGTCTTATTTTACTGGATTGGTTTACTCTTGTTTTTATTTGGTTAAAAGACCTTGTTTGACCAAGTCAAAATAGGAGTCCTAGTGTGATTAGGACTTCCTATTCCGTGCGCCACCTAATCCTCATGCCCCACCCTTTTCTCTTTGTGTATTTTTATGTGAATAATATTCATGCCCAAGGTTTCTCATGCCTCCCTTCTCTCTTCCTTTTTCTCATATGGAAGTTTGTTGGAAGGCTAAGTCAAAAGGAGAATTAGTTTTGCTTAAGGATTCTATGTGATAGAATCCCTATCAACCAAAACTTTTCCAATAAGTGTGCCGACCCATCATTCCTTATTTTCTTTGAATTTCATGGTAAAAGAGGACAATTTTTGTGCACCCCCCTTGCTGGTCCATGGCAGAAAAAAAGGTGGGGGCGCCCAAGAGTTGGGCACCCCAACAACTTCCCTTATTTGGTCCTTCCTAGTCTAGCTTTTTGACCTAATTTGGACTCTGCATATCTCTTTATTTAAAGACAATTTTTAACTAAAACTTTTGCAAATTATAGACATTTTAGAGGCCTCTTTAGTGTAGAATAATTAGAGAAAAATTCATCTAGGTCATAGAGATATTGAAAACACAAATTAGGGTGCCTAGAAAAAGAACAAAGAAGAAGAAGAGGGTCTTCTTCTAGGGTTTTTGTTCCAGATCTCTTCCTCCCTTTTTGTGAGCTTTTGAGAGGTGTCTCAGCATTACAAATCTTTCTCTTTTCTTCTAGTATGTTAGAATATTCAAGTTTTGAAGAAGAAAGCATTAGATCAACCATCGAAGAGAGATCAGTATAGTGTTAGCATACTGTGCTGATTTCTTGCATCAGGATCTCGATAGTGTTCATGGGCTTGTGTGGACGACTCCTAGAGGCCAGACACATGTGTGGCTCATGACTTCATCCTTAAGCTTAGATGAGCAATTTAGAACATCTAACTTGCTCAGATAATAGATCTGATCTATTAACTTCATACCTGCATTTGATGTAGTGTAGATCTAGGTTGATTTGGTCAATCTTTTCTTTCTTGTTTGATTTTAATTTTTGATTTAATATCATGCCTTGATCATGTAATAGATCTGAGATCTAGGTGTTTACATATTTATTTAAAAAAATATTTGATTTATTTAAGTCTTTCGCTGCATAATCTTGAAAAGTTTTTAAGATCTATCTATGAAATCCTAGATCTGGTTCCTTCAGACAACACACGAGCTCAACTTTGGTTCGCCAACCCATGTACATCTAAGGATAGATTCATCACCAATTGTTTCTCCAAACAAGTTCTAGTAATTTAATTTTGCTCTAAAAATCTAATCAGTAGGCTTTGGCCTCCACTACAAGGATCCGATTAGGTCCAACCATTAACATGACCATACTTGGTGCATCTGACCAACAAATGATTAAGCCCAACTTTGGTTGGCTAACCTAACCACCATTAGAGAGACATATCTAAGTCATCATATGATGAATGATAATTCTATTAGTCAACAAGCACCAGGCCTTTGGGCCTCTAATGATTATTGAGTTAATGGATCCATTATTAATCACCTTAATGGGAGGCTATGACTCGGTTATCCCTATAACTTTATCATTTTAAGGATTAATAATTTTAGAGAATTTAAATTATTAGTGATTTTAGGATAGAGAAGGCATGGACCAAATTGCTCCCACTGACTTCACCAAGTCAAATTCTCCCACTGACTTCTCAAGTCATTAGTGAGGACTAGGATTAATCATGATTCATGCGCACCTAGATCAATCTTACTGAATTAAATCAGTCCCACTGATTTTCTATATGACATGGATTAGCATGAATCAATGAGAAACTTAATCAAAAGCTATATAACCATGTTGGCCAAGTAAGTGAGATCAATGGGAGGGTCTGCCAAAGCTTGCCTTAAACACCATCAGAAATGGCTAGGTAAGTAGGCTGCTAATTAAAAACCATCGATCAGAAATGCCAGACTTACCTTAAACTCCAATCGATTTATCAATTTTGATTTGGTCTGCCTAAAGACTCGGGCTTGACCACTGAGCCACGATTAGGTCCATTTGTTAGATGTATGGACTAATGATCAACTACAACTATTGAATTGATCTATAGAAAAGAAATGACCTAATTCTAATTAACTATTAATTAGGTTTGATCAATTTCTTAACTTAGTCTATATTTAATCTAACCCTAGGTCTAACCTAGTTAATGATCTGATCAAAGCTAACCGATTATCCTTTAACCCATGTTTTATGAAATTATCTTAGAATCTTCAAATCACAAACCTAGATACTAAATAATTGCTTAATTCTTAATTAAGTTCAAGGCTTATGGGTTTGGGTTTATGAAACCTCAGAACTAATTTCTGATTTAATCATTTGAAATATTTTCAAATTGTAAACAGTTTACATTGAATCATATTCAATACATGATTTTAGATATGATTTATTTCAATATTTCGATCATATCCTAAGATTTCAAATCTAGAATTTTGTAAAAAGTAAGTTTATAATTTAATTTCTATAAATCAAATATGTCATATATATTCAAATTAGATTCAAAACTAAAAGCTACATATGCAACATAAGGATCTAGATCTAAACATGAAACATATCACATGGATCTTATCTAAATGATCAAAATCAGATCATAAATTAATTAATATTAGATTTAAAATCTAAAAATAAATCATAAATTATTTTAGATCTCATCTAACATATTTATAATTTAGGTTACTCAGATCAGCACATACTAGGATAACCTTTTCACTGTAAGGGGTAAATCTTATAGTAGGATAACCTTATGGCAGTATGTGTAATCTTGATATTATTTAGATCTAATCTAAATAATTTAAAATAGATCTAATACCTATTTAATTTTAGATTTAAATAAAAAATTGAATCATAAATTTTTTTAGATCTAATCTAACTTGTTCATGATTCAAATTCAGATCAGCACATACCTGGACAACCTTTTCATTGTAAGGGGTTAACCTTACAACAGGACAACCTTATGGCAGTATGTGCGATCTTTAATTAATTTTATTTTTAAATTTATTCTAAAGCATACATGAATATATTATAAAAGAACCTAGATGCTCTGATACCACTATTGAAAAATATGCAGGGTTTCATGCTTGAATTTCAAAATATTTTTGAAATAAAATGCAGCGAAAGATGCAGATTAAACTATTTAATCTATAAAAGTATGTAATCTAATTACTAAACCATACATCTAGGTCCTATAACATGTCATAATGTATTCTTAAATCTAAAAATAAATATTTTGGTATTGATTAAATCAATACCCTAGATTTAGAACAGTTCTAGATCTAAACCCTAGATCGCATCTAGGTCAAGAAAAGATCAGATCTCTTACCTTCGCATGGGTCGAAAACTCCATGATTGATTTTTATTATTGCCTTTGGAGCCACACACATGTCTGACCTCTACAGAAAGACCACACAAGGCTGCAACAAAATCGAAGATTTGTCGAACGAAGATCCGCTCCTAGTGCTAGCTTCTCGCGGATCCCTCCTGATGGTTAATCTAAAAATTATTTTTCAAATCTCTTGGACACTCTAAGAGATGAAGAATAAGAGGAGGAATAAGAAAGAAATCCAACCCTTGGATCTCCCAAAAATCAGAAAATAAAGACAAGAAAAAAAACCCTAAGAGAAGAGAGATCTTCTCTTTCAGGACATCAATGATTAATGTCCTAAAACCATCTCTATGTTAGGACAAGAGGAAACCTTCTCCTCTAGATTTTTTTCATATTTTCAGATCTAATATTCTATGATTTTGTCATAAAAAAATTCCACAAAAATATATAGAAGAAGGGTTCTCAAAGAAACCCTAAGAGAAGATGTTCTTCTCTTCTTTTCTCATTAGGATATGATCAGATCATGTCCAAAGATGATCACTATGCCCCAACACCTTGGAGCATAGATCCCCATGTTGTGCAGGATCCTTGACATTATTAAGGCTGAAGGAATAGTGGGGCGTGCCTCCTTCCTCCAAGCTTTGAGGCGCGCCCCCTAGGGCACCTTGGCGTGTGAAGAAACTAGAGAGAGGGAGAGATGTGGAAGAAAATGGCTCTTTTGATTTCTCTCTTCTTTACTAGGGTTTATAATATACGTGTATATATATACCTATACATGGACCAAAATCCTAACCCATAAAAAACTCCTTAGGCTAACCCAGTCCGAATGCACTCACCCAAACCCATGTACACCCATGGTTTGATCATGCACTCAATCCCATGGATCCAAATCTGGTCCAAACTCTGAGTAGCCCCCATGAGACCCATAAATCAGAGCCTCAGGACCGTAAAGGGCTGAACCTCCACCCTAAAACCAAATCGGTCCTAGCCCTTGGACCACACCTATCCTAGTGTCCTGGAGCCAACATCCTGAGTCCTCCAGTGGCCTCCCAAGACATGAGAGCACCACAAATCCTAACAATCTCAACCTTAGTGCTCCTAAGTCTTAGCAAACCCTGCATGAACTATCTGTACCATCCTTCTGCCTTCAAAGCTAACACCATCCCATCGAAGCTACCTCGCCTTCTTAGCTGCAGCACCAATCTATGCTCCATAGCTCACCCAGATAGCTCATTGTGTAAACTCTAACGCCTTTACCAATCCTCTTCAGCTGTTGTACACCTAGAGACCTTTAGGATGACCGCCTCCATGGCTGAATACCTGACTTGCTCCTTCGCACGATTTTGGATTGTAGGATCTCTTCTTCTTAGCAGCTGCATCACCTTTCTTAGACTTTCTTGGAGAACCTATAGCATTCCTGCACCAGTACATGCTATACCATCTGACACGATCTCATTAGAACTATGCCTGTCCACCTACACATGCCGCTCCACCTGGAACTATGCATCACCGATGTTGGTGCTAGGATATCGACTTTTCTACACCTGTCCACTCTGAACTCATGCCAAAGTTTCTCTCCATCTATGAAGCTACCATTCTGGAGCTCCACCTATGAAGCCACCTCTCTGGAGCTCCACCTATGAAGCCAGCACTCCGGAGCTCCACCAGATTCAAAGTCCATCTAATGCTGCAGAAGAATCTGACTTTATCATCGAGTCATCCAAGGCCAACCATCAAACACTGCACTATTGAGCCTACCGCTATACCTCGTACACTATCGCTTCTCCTTCAGACTCTTCGCACTCTATAGATCCCACTGAAGCCATCTCGTATACCTCCACAACCCGTGGGCACCTCTAAAACCTCTAGGAGCTCATCCAACTCCTCTAACTCAGTGATTGAATCCTAGAAAATTCTATCCTAGCACTTCTTCTCTTCTGCCTCTGCACCAACCATCACTTCAGTTGCATCCAGAGAAACATCCTTCACCTAAACTGTGACTCTTCCTAGTCTTCCTACAGAAGAAACCTGATTTAACATACTTTCGACTACCTGAGAACTCCTGGCACTCTTTGAGACCACCTGGCTCTCCCTGAGATCTTCTCTCGATCTCCTTGAGAAGCCCCTGGCACTCTCTACTGAGATATCCTTTTTGACTTTTGCACCACCTAGCCTCTCTCAACCCCTGTGCCTTCAGGATAGCGCTACTGCAGCACTCCAATGCTCCTTGCCTAGTCTCTGCACCGCTCTACAGTCGTCCAGTCCTAACCTGCTAGACCTCCATGGATCATCCATCTCCATCACCCTCAAGGCTCCAACTGGTCGCACCACTGAATGCACCTCAACTATTTTCACAGCCTTCCACCAGATTGAATAATTGCTTCTTTAGCTCCACCTCAACCGTAAGCCCTTGAGTAACCTCTTCTCTGACACTTCAAACAAAAAATCACCAACACCCCAGCTGCATCTAGAAGAACAGCACAAACCAAGAGAAAAAATAAATCAAGAAAATCAAAAAATCAAAAAACCCTCTTCGATTTTTTTTCCACTTGCTGGAAACTTCCAGACTTCTTCCTTCCATTGGTCCCTTCCTCCTCCCATCCAAAAAAAATAAACCAGATCACCTGATCGCCTACTGCCATGACCGTCGGCTGCCTTTGCTCGTGCGACTACAGGATTCAAGCACCGCCACCGTTGAATCTCCACTGCGGCACACCATTGTTGCTGCTGTTCGTGCACCATCAGATCTACACATTGGGAGGAAGAAAGAAGGGGCCCTACACAATCTTGCTGATTGCCTGCTGCCATGGACCGCCACCAACCACGCACCACCATAGTGAAGGCAAAAACCTATTTTTTGGATCAGGTTCATTCAGATCTGATTGAATCAAAAGGGATATTTCAAAAATTTTTCTTTAAGATCTTAATTAGATATGAGACTCCTCAGATCTAATTTTATTAATCTAATAATAAAAATAAAAATAAAAATTAAATCTAATTTAATTATATTTTTATTTTGGATAATCCAATTATCTTGTGATGATCTTGATGCTTGCCTGAGGTTTTGGATATAGCCACGCAAGTGCCTGACTTCTACTGGTATCCACTCAGGTAGGATCTGAAGATCTTCTCCTTCACAATCAATCCTACAAAAATTAGATCTGGATCTGATCTTGAAGGTCTTCAAAATAGCTTTTGAAGAATAATCATTGTTTCTTGCAGTAGTACTGCCTTCTTCCTTTCTTGGTGTCTTTCACTTGCTTGGATTGCACCTTCTTCGTGCCCAAACTCCCTTGGGTGTGGAGAGGAGAGAGAGGACCAGAGGGTGGCATGGAGAAGGAGAGAGAGGGGCTATATGGTATGGACTAAAGTCAGAAGAACTAAATTCTAGTCGTAGATAGGGTTTATATAGATCCTACTGCACCATGCAGTGCCACATCATCCTGGCCAATCACGGTCCTTTGTGCAATTAGATCTAAATCTGATTGGTGCGATAACATCATTTGATCCAATCAGATTAGAGTTTCTCAAAACTCTCCTTAGGTGGCGCCAAGACTGGGTCAAATAAGTCTTCTTGGTGCCACCTAATTTGATTTCCTGAAGCAATTGGAGTCCCATCTATATGGGACTCCATCTTCTATCCTCATGGGCGCACGCCTCCCTTGGTGAGGCGTGCACGCCTTATCTATCTGCATTTTAGTAGGGGGACAAGTCCCCAAGTTCTCTCCTATGGGTGTATGACACATGGGCAGATGTCTAATTATCCACGGTCAATGTTTGACCAATGTCCGAAGATAAGATTTAGTAGATGATGGAAAATGATAGGTGTTGTCTTAAATTTATCTCATAAATTAAGACAATCCTTTTTTGACCTGGACAAGCTTCAGTCAGACCAAGTGAAGGTTCCTGAGTGAGCCTAAACACATTTGGCTTAGTCGAGACAAACTTTAATAATTGTTAAAGAAGAATATTAGGCTCAATCATGTGCTAGCACGATTTTCTTGAACCTAATTGAATCTTTTTCAAATCAATTGAACTGGATTAATCTAATTGATGATATCTAGATCTAAATCCTTATTTGTATGATCCAATTAGATTCAGTTTCGTATGATAATGGGATAGTCATAATCTCTATCATTGACATTATCAAAACACCTTCCAATGGATCAAAACTTTTCTAATTTAGACAACTAGTATGATCGATCATCCAAATCATTCTAATTACTCCCAAAATCCACCAGTGACATCTAGCAGCACATGGTGGTAACCCATCAAAACTGAAAGCGAATCTCTTGGCGCAGTTACTTATGTGATTAAGTTCCTTTATCTTGAGCTCCGATCGGATTAGGGTTAAGGTGATCTCATCAAACCCTAATTTTCGTCATATGAATTAATCATTTGATTTAAGTCCAATGTAAAAACCCTAATAGAAACTCTTTCTATTATTTCACTCCATCATGGCCATGGGCTTATGGACTTGATTCTCATGATCATCATAGGGCTACTCCTCATCTACCGAGGTAGGTAGATCTCTTGTTGGTGCAATCTAATTCCTACAATGAACATGCTATAGCCAACATGCACCTCAAGATTCCGAATGGCTAGGAGATCGAGTTATGGTATAGTCAAACTATAACACCCTTAAGGTAAACTATCGATGCACCTCAGGTCAAAGAACTAGACACACCACTGCAGCTTTGAGCCAGTCATCAATGAGAAGATAGACTTCCTTATGACTGTTCGAGGTGGTCATGCTCAGTGCCCTCATTCTCTAACGAGTACCTATACTCTCACTTTGGTATCTCTACACCATAGACTCAATACTCATCTATCCAAAAGAAGCGATCGTACATCAACCTTTCGAATCAATCATCATCCTCATGATGATCCTACGGGCGAGAGCATTTTATGAGTTAATAATGAAAATTCATGTCTTAAATTTTCAACTCTTGAAAATATGAACTATCATTACCATTAACTCAAAGGATGTACCATAGATACTTTGAAATACTCACTATGATAGAAAATAACTTATTTTATTATTTATAGTTAAAATTATAATTTTATCCTTAGAAGTGTATTACAAGTGTCAGAAATCTAGCTTCTAGGGCACACATATCTAACAAACTCCCACTTGACCTAAAGCCAATTGGCTACAAATCTAAGTCCCATCTTCTCAAGGTGGGCTTTGATCTTCTGCTGGCCTAATGGCTTTATAAGTGGGTCTACCATATTATCTGTAGAGTCGACTCTCTTAACCTCAACGTAACCTTTCTTAAGATAATCATGGATGAGGTGGTATCGCCGCTCGATGTGCTTGGATTTCTGATGAGACCTCGGCTCCTTAGCAAGGGCTCTGACGTCACTATTATCGCAGTACAGAGGAATGGCATTTGATGACATCATTTCGATCTCTATGGTGAACTTCTTGTATCAGAATGCCTCTTTCACAGCTTCTGATGCAGCGATGTACTCTGCTTCCATGGTAAAATCTGCTATCACTATCTGCTTGAAATTTTTTCAACTGATAGCACTACCATTACACACAAACAGACTCCCAGATATCGACTTTCGATCATCTATATCGGACATAAAATCCAAGTCTGTATATCACTAGACTTGGAGTTCTCCATTACCAAAGATCAACATTATATCCTTAGTTCTTCTTAAGTACTTAAGGATACATTTCAAAGAAGTCTAGTATTCTTCATCTAGATTCGATTGATATCTACTCGTGACACTCACAGCATGGGCTATATCAGGTCGTGTACATAACATGGCATACATGAGGCTCCCTATTGCTGAAGTATAAGGGATCTTGCTCAAGAGTTCAATCTCCTCAGGTGTGTTGGGACACATTTTCTTAGAGAGATGAATACCATGTCTGAAGGGTACCAATCTCCTCTTGGAGTTTTCCATGCTAAACCTCTTTAGCACTTCCTTTATGTACATCTTCTGTGAAAGACCTAGCATCCTATTCGGTCTATCTCTATAGACCTTAATTTCTAGAATAAAGAATGCTTCTCCTAAGTCTTTCATGGAGAATTCTTTAGATAACCATATTTTAACTGTGGTCAACATGAAAATATCATTCCCAATAAGGAGGATATCATCCGCATACAGTACGAGGAAGACAATAGAGCTTCCACTGACCTTTTTGAAAATACATGGTTCTTCTTCATTCTTAATGAATCCAAATAATTTGATCACATCATTAAAAGGAGTATTCCAGCTCAGAGATACTTGCTTAAGTCCATATATTGATCTTTGCAGCTTACATACTTTGTGATCAACATCACTGGATGTGAAACCTAGTGGCTGTTCCATATAGATATCTTCCTCAAGGTATACATTTAAGAATGCCATTTTCACATTCATTTGCCATATTTCATAATCAAAATAGGCTGCAACAGCAAACAATGTGCGGATGAATTTTAGCATAGCTACTGGTGAAAAGGTATCCTGATAGTCAATTCCTTCGTGCTGACTATATCCTTTTGCCACTAATCTAGCTTTGAATGTCTCTACATTTCCATCTGTAACAATCTTTCTCTTATGGATTTATTTACACCCAATAGGTACTATACCTTCAGGTGGATCTACTAAGGTCCAGACTTGGTTTGAGTGTATCGAGTCAATTTCTGACTTCATTGCCTCTAACCATTTCTCGAAGTCGATATCCAATATTGTCTCATCATAGATTTTGAGATCATCACCATGAACCCCATTACCAATGAGGAACATTTTTTCTACTTTCTCTGAAATAGTATCTAAGTACCTCTCAGAGGGACAGAAAATTCTTTTCAATCTACGAGGTAGAGGAGTAGTGATTGTATTGGCTCAACCTGATTTGGATCCATGGGGTTCTTAGCTCATTGCTCTTGTGAGACTTTCTCCTCAAGCTTGATCTACTTTCCAATGCCGCTATCTTAAATAAACTATTTTTCAAGAAAAATGGCATGCCGACTCACAATCACATTATGATCTTCTGGAATATAGAAATAATATTTTAATGACTTTTTAGGATATCCTATGAATCGAGCTTTAAAGGACCTATAATCTAACTTGTCCGCTTGTTGTCTTTTGATATGAGACGGACAATCGCAAATTTTAAGATGACTCAGATATGGTTTTTTACCATGCCATATCTCAAACGGTATGGTAGGAATGATTTTAAAAAAAATTCTATTCAGTAAATATACAGCAGTTAACAGACTATATCTCCAACGAAAATCAGAAAGATCTGTGAAGCTCATCATGGATCAGACCATATCTAATTGGATCTGATTTCTTTATTCTGAAATCCCATTGAGTTGAGGTGATCCAGATGGAGTCCATTGAGAGACTTTGTCATTTTGCTTGAGATAGTCTAGGAATTCCCAACTAAGGTATTCACCTCCTCGATTTGATCGAAGAACCTTAATGGATTTTTCAGTTTTCTTTTCAACTCATGTCTGAATTTCTTAAACTTTTCAAAGGCTTCAGACTTGTATCTCATAAGATACACATACCCATACCGAGATAAATCATCGATAAAGGTTATGAAGTAGTCAAAGTTACCTTTAGCTGGCACATCAAATGGGCCGCGTACATCAATATGTACTAGGACAAGTAGTTCCATGGCCCTTTTCCCATATCCTACAAAAGGGAGCTTAGTCATTTTTCCATGAAGACATGATTCACAAATTAGATATGACTCGAAAGTCAATGGACTCAATAGTCTGATTTTCTCCAATTTGTTAATTCTATCTTTTGCTATATGACCTAGCCTTAGGTGCCATAGATATCTATCATTTGGATTATCCCTAGATCATTTTGATCTTATGGCATTCACATTTTGCTTGATATTAAAAATAGATACATCAATATGTAACTGGTAGAGATCGTTAATAAGAAAATCACTTGTAATTTTATTTCTTTCATAAAGAATATTACAATGGTTCTTAAGAAAACTAATTACATAGCCTTCTTGTGCTAAACATAAAACAAAAATCAAATTCCTATTTGCAGCAGGCACATAATAACAATCCCTAAGTACTAAATCTAAGCCAGATGGTAGTCGAAGAGGGTAGGTTCCTACGACCATAGCAGCAATCCTTGCTCCATTTTCGATGCATAAGATCATCTCACCATCCCTCAACCTCATGCTATCCTCAATATCCTACATAAAAGTGCACAAATGAGCACTAGAACCAGAGTCAAGCATCCAACTGGATGTAGAAAAAATCGTAAGGTTAGATTCAATAACGAGCATACCTTCAAAAGGATCTATCTCCTTCTTATTCTTCAGGGTGGCCAGGTATGTAGGGCAGTTTTGTTTTCAGTAGCCATCAGTATTATAATGAAAATACTTTCCTTTGTCAGTGACTTTCTTCTTTAGCTCTGCCTTCTTTTTCTTTCCACCTTCCACCTTTTGCTTTTTCATAGACTTCTTCTTCTTTTGAAAAAAATTTCTCTTGAAAGAAGTCCCTTCCATAGCAAGTCCGAGCCTTTAGAACATTTTATGAAAAGCTCAACAGTAACCAGCATATTTATAAGCTCGATCAGAGTATTCTGAAGTTTATGCATATGGTAGTTCATGATGAACTGCCCATATGCATCAATCAAGGATTGCAAAATTATATCATTCTGTAGATCCTGATCTAACTTCACTTCAAGCTTCTCAAGCTCTTCTAAGTTTTTTATCATCATCAGATAATGATCTTAGACTGATTGCCCATCATACATTTTAGCCTTAAATAGTCATTTAGTGACTTAATATTTGGCTACGCGACTCTATTCACCAAACAACTCTTGCAGGTGAGCCAACATTTGGCAGGCAGTCTTGATATCTTCATGTTGGCACTAAAGCTCATCAGACATTGAGCCCAACATGTAGTATCTGGCTTTATTATCTTCATTCGTCCATTTATCAAGAGATGCTCTCTATTCAGCGGATGGATGAGCTAGTAAGGTGGGGGGATCCCGGTCCAATACATGAGTCAACTTTTCAAAATCCAAAATAATTTTGAAGTTTCGAAGCCAATTCTTTTAATTGGATTCGATCAGTCTATGGGTGTCCAGGATACGGGCTAGTGGATTGGACGTAGATATTTTTCTTTTTTCTATAGAGTCAAAGTTTCTAGTTAGATTTTGTAATTAAGACTTGACC
This sequence comes from Cocos nucifera, assembly GCA_006176705.1. NCBI lineage: Eukaryota > Viridiplantae > Streptophyta > Magnoliopsida > Arecales > Arecaceae > Cocos > Cocos nucifera. The sequence continues at coordinate 183,012 of QRFJ01001554.1, read as the reverse complement.
AATTTATTTAGGGATTTGATTTTTAAACAAATTAGCTTCAACTATTTTATGGATCCCTACACTTCTTTTGTAGAGATGTGAAAATCTTCATAATTACTGATTTTCAGTGGGTGGTGCAATCCCACCAACCGACTCATCACCTCACCTAACAGTTATTGGTGATGGGTTAGCCAATGAGTGAACAACTCTTGTCCAATGATTTTTTAATCATGACGCATCCAGACTTGGTCTCTAATTCATGAATCTCACCATTCCCAAAATATTGATCCACTTCTTAGTTAAGTCAGACCCACCATTTACACATATTAGTTTTCTAATTGAGTCTCTCACTGTATCCAAAATATTGAGCCCAATCCATCCTCCAGTCCATAGCATCCAATGCCTAATAGATATGGTTGCATCTTTTCGATGCAACTAAACCACTATGACCAGTCAAAAATAATCAACCTCGGAAAGGGTCCGCACATCTACAATGGTGGAAGACCTTAGACTTAATCTTTTCTTAAGAAAATTTGATTTAGATCTCTTTAAACTTAACTTGACATAGCCATAACCATTATGACCAACCTAGTGGCATGGGTTAGCTCAGATTGTTAGACACCTTAGATTAGGACTGGATCGATAAACATGGCCAGGTAAGTGAGATCGATGGAAGGGATATGCCATTAACTTGATAAGAATGCATTCGAGTCGAATAGCTTTCAATTAAAAATTAGTCAGTCATATCTGCTAAACTTATCTTTGACACCAAATTATTGAGCCAGAATCAATTAGGTTAGCCTACAATCCAGACTCTAACCATTGAGCCTAATTAGGTCTTAACTTGATCGATCACTCATGTGACTCGACCTTGACCTAGACTTAATCCTATTAGGTTGCTCAATTTAAGTATTCTTGATCCCACCTAACCAACTCTTGATTTTGTTTGATCAACTGCTAGACCTAATTGAGCTACCCAAGCCCAAACCCAATTTTATGAATATGTCTTAGATCTAAAAATACTCAATTTTAGATCTAATATATTTCATAATCTTAATTCTTAATTAAGTTTAGGGTTCATAAATAAAATATGTATATAAAATTCTAGGGTTTCAGGATATAAGATTTTGCAGAAAATAAGTTTTGATTTCTAATTAAGGTCGAACGCGCAGCACCCCTACACACCATAAAAACATCCCATTGAATGAAAGAAGAGGTTTTTTAAATTCTACTTCATTTTTATGACCAGACGACCAAGAGGAATGCCTTAATCAGAAATATGATAAATCTACAAAACTAGTTAGATCTACATCATATATCACATATATAAAAATTAATCTAACTAAAAATATATTTTGCATATGTCTCATGTATCATATTATGCATATTTTTATATCTAAATTATCTCATAAATATTTAAAAAATAAGATTTAAATTTGATCATATCAAATTAAAATTTATTCTAGAAAATTTTGTAGAACTATTCTACAACTAGTCTAAATATGCATCTATCATAACTCATATGAATAAATTAAATAAATTTATTTTTTATTTTTTAGATTTAATTATAATATTTATATTATTAAAAAATAATAAATAAATAGATCTAAAAATTATAATTAATTAAATTAAAATTATGATTATGCTCGACTACATAGAATAATTCTATTCCTAGTATAGTCATGCATCTCATACATCTTAGATCTAGATTATTTAATTTTTTAATTTTTTAATTTTAGATCTAATCACATCTAATGTGACATATAAAATTATCTAATTATTAGATCAAAAATAAATTAAAATCAGATCTAATAAATTATGAAACCTGGCTCTAATATCAGTTGAAGAAAAAAATCTATTTTTTGGATCAGGTTCGTTCAGATCTGATTGGATCAGGAGGAATATTTTAAATTTTTTTTTTTAAGATCCTAATTAGATCTAAGACTCCTTAGATCTAATCTTATTAATCTAATAATAAAAATTAAAATTAAAATTAATTTTAATTTAATTATACCTTTATTTTTGATAATCCAATTATCCTATGATGATCCTGATGCTTGCTTGAGGTTCTAGATGTAGCCACGCAAGTGTCTAGCTTCTATCGATATCCACTCAGATAGAATTTGAAGATCTTCTACTTCTCAATCAATTCTCCAATAATCAGATCTGGATCTAATCTTGATGGTCTTCAAAATGGCTTTTGAAGCTATTGTCTCTTGCAGCAATGCTGACTTCTTCCTTTTCTGGCGCCTTTCACTTGCTTGGATTGCACCTTCTTTATGTCCAAAGTCCCTTGGGCGTGGAGAGGAGAGAGAGGACCAGAGGGTGGCATGGAGAAGGAGAGAGAGGGGCTATGTGGCATGGACTAAAGTTAAAAGAACTAAATTCTAGGCGCAGACAAGGTTTATATAGACCCTACTGCACCATGCAGTGCCACATCATCCTGACCAATCACGGCCCTTTATAAAATCATATCTAAATTTGATTAGTGCGATGACATCATCTGATCCAATTAGATTAGAGTCCCTCAAAACTCTCCTTAGGTGGCATCAAGACTAGGTCAAACAAGTCTTCTTGGTGCCACCTAATTTGATTCCCTGAAGCAACTGGAGTCCCATCTGTATGGGACTCCATCTTCTATCCTCATGGGGCGCACACCTCCCTAGGCATGCACCCCTTGCCTATCACTTTTTAGCAGGGGGACAAGTCCCCAGGTTCTCTCCTATGGGTGCATGACACATGGGCAGATGTCTAATTGTCCAGGGTCAATGTTTGACCAATCTTCGAAGACAAGATTTAGTAGGTGACGAAAAATGATAGGTATTGTCTCAAATTTATCTCATAAATTAAGACAACCATTTTCTGATCTGGACAAGCTCTAGTCAGACTAAGCAAAGGTTTTTGAGTGAGCCCAAACACATTTGGCTCAGTTGAGACAAGCTTTAATGATTGTTAAAGAAGAACATTACGCTCAATCGTGTGCTAGCATGATTTTCTTGAACCTAATTGAATCTTATTCAAATCAATTGAACTGGGTTCATCCAATTGATGATATCCAGATCCAAACTCTTAATTGTGTGATCCAGTTAGGTTCAGTTCCATATGGTAATGGATATGTCATGATCTCTATCATCGACATCATTGAAATACCTTCCGATGGATCGAAACTTTTCTGATTCAGACAACTACTATGATCGATCATCCAAATCATTCTAATTGCTCCCAAAATCCACCAGTGAGACCTAGCAGCATATGGTGGCAATCCATCAAAACTGAAAGCAAACCTCTTGGTGTAGTTACCTGTTTGATTAAGTTTCTCTATCTTGAGCTCCAACCGAATTAGGGTTAAGGTGATCTCATCAAACCCTAATTTCCATCATATGAATTAATCATTTGATTCAAATCCAATGTGAAAATTCTAATAGAAACTCTTTCTATTATTTCACTCTACCATGGCCATGGGCTTATGGACTTGATTCTCATGATCATCATAGGGCTACTCCTCATCTACCGAGATAGATAGATCCCTTATTGGTGCAATCCAATTTCTATAATGAACATGCTATAGCCAACATATACCTTAGGATTCCGAATGGCTAGAAGACCGAGTTATGGTGTAGTCAAACTATAACACCCTCAAGGTGAACCGCCGATGCACCTTAGATTAAAAAACCAGACACACTACTGCAGCTTTGAGCCAGTCATCGACAAGAAGGTAGACTTCCTCATGACTACTCGAGGTGGTCACGCTCAATGCCCTCGTTCTCTAATGAGTACCTGTACTCTTACTCCGATGTCGTTACACCATAGACTTAAGACTCATCTATCCAAAAGAAGCAATCGTACACCAATCTTTCAGATCAATCACCATCCTCATGATGATCCTGCGGTCGGGAGCATTTTATGAGTTAATAATGAAAATTCATGTCTTAAATTTTCAACTTTTGAAAATATGAACTATCATTATCATTAACTCAAGGGATGTATCACAGACACTTTGAAATACACACTATGATAGAAAATAATCTATTTTATTATTTATAGTTAAAATTATAATTTTATCCTTAGAAGTGTATTATAAATGTCAACCAATCTGGCTTATAGGGCACACATATTTAACACACGCGACCATCGATTCCAAGCACGGCCACTAGATCCACTCCACCACCATCAAATTTGGGCTCGTGCATCGAGAGGAAGAACGGAGGCCCTGCACCACCTCACTGGCTTGGATCCACATGCCACCATCGAATCTAGGCGCGGCCACCATCGGATCGACAATCCATCACTGGATCCGTGTGCCTCGAGCCAGCTCTCTGCTACACGCGCATCACCACCATCGGATCCAATGCCATCATGGCACCCACAACCAGCAGACCCCATCACCTGCATTACCATCGGAGTCAACGTCGCTGCCTATGATGTTACTCCCTCCGAAGAAGTAGACGACCGTGCCGCCCCCTCTTCGGATCTCTCATGGCTGCCTGCTTTTGGATCTCGTGCATTCTGCCCGCGAGCACCACCATCGACCGCCTATGGGATCCACCTCCGCATGCCATCCTCGACCATCTGGTCATCAAAAACTACCTCCATGCATTGGTTCACTACCGCTAAGCTCGGGATCGATGACCAATCATCGTCCGCCGCTAATTTGGAGGAAGAAAGGGGGGCCCTGCCGACCTCCCAATTTTTTTTTTTGGGTTCTTTCATGGAATCTAAATCCCGTACCTACTCTGGATCTTGATCTTCATGCCTCCTCATCAAGATGGCTCTGATACCAAATTATCATGCAGGATCCTTGACGTTATCGAGGCTGAAGGAATAGTGGGGCGCACCTCCAGCATCTAAGCTTGGAGGCACGCCCCCTAGGACACCTTGGCATATGAAGAAACCAGAGAGAGGGAGAGATTTGGGAGAAAATAGCTATATTGATTTCTCTCTTCTCTACTAGGGTTTACAATATACATGTATATATATACCTATACATGGATCGAAACCCTAACCCGTAAAAAAACTTCCTAGGCTAATCTAGTCCGAATGCACTCACCCAAACCCATGTACCCTGATGGTCTAATCATACACTCAATCCTATGGACCCAAATCTAGTCCAAACTCTAAGTAGCCCCCATGAGACCCACAAACCAGGGTCTTATGATCGTAAAGGGTTGAACCTCCATCCTAGAACCAATCCAGTCCTAGCCCTAGGACCACACCTGTCCTAGTATCCTGGAGCCAATATCTTGACTCCTCCATTAGCCTCCTAAGGCTTGGGAGCACCACTAATCCTAACACACCATGCCCTCTTCCTCTCTCTCTCTCTCAGATTTTAATCATATAAAAATCACAAAGAATAAGGAGAAAAAAACTTTGAAAGAAAAATATATGAGAAGACATTCTTCTTACCTTTGTCTTCATCAAGACATGTACCTTTCATGTCTTAATGAAGACTTTTTCTCCAAAGTAATAGGCGCCCATGACCCCCATGCCAACACCGCTTTTTCTCTACCTTTTTTTCATGGAATACTAGGGATTTTTCATGCCTTTCATTATCTCTAAGGAGGCATGCAATAGATAAGGCATGACTAGGTCAAAAGACCTAGTCAAAGAAGGAAAGCATGGACTCTTAAGGGAGGCATCCAACTCTTGGACGTCCCTCCCTAAAATTCAGACATGAGATCACTCTAATCCATGCACAAAAGGGAGAACAAAAGGGCTGAACAAATTTTGGTGGCGTGGGAAAGGAATGCGCATAGAAGGGAGGAAGAGTTTAGGATTGAGGGGACTCTTTCAAAAGGAAACAAACCCAAATTACTTTCCATAATGGACCAAATCAGATTTGATTCAAAAATTCTAGAATATGGGGTGTGGGAATCTTCTCATTGGCATGGAAAACATCATGCAAAGATCTAGAAATAAAAGTGGCATGGGCTTTAAAGGTGGCGCAAGGAAGGAGTGAGAGTCCCAGTCCAACTAGGACTCTTTATGTTTGATTAGGTCAAAACTGTTTTGAACCTAAATCAAAACTAATTTAAACTTGATTAAATGTAATCTGATAGAAGGTGATCCTAGTCTAATTAAGAGTCTAATTAAATTATATTAAACTATATTTAATTCTGATTTAAATCCAAAGTCAATTTAGAATTAGGTGCACTCAAGTCCTAGTCTAATAAGGACTTGTTCTTCCTTGCAATTGGCTTATTTAGTAAATCAATTAGACTTAATCTAATTAAGTCCAAACTAATTCTAATTGAATCTAATTCAATTAGACTTGATCTCAGCCCAATTGCTCAATCAAATTAAGCCAATTAGCAATCCAATTGCTAATCGATCCTCTTGCAACACTTGCATTAGGTCAAACATCAATAGCATTGATTGTTTAACCTTAGAATGATTTTCAATCATCGATCAACCATCTGATCAGATTATAACCTCTTATGTATGTGATCCCATATATTTGAACCTAAGTCGGTAGCACCAGAATCAATTCTTGTACCAGTCAAAATGACCATCTAGAAATGATACCCGACATTCAAATAGATCGAATGTATGCAAAGCAACATTCTTAGAATCCTAGCCCATGGTTATCATATAATTCATCCCTATCACCAATAATGCTCGAGATGACTTCAAGTATGCTGTCAATACTCATACAAGTCATCTCTATTATATTTCAAAATTTTGTAAATCCTATGACTCCTCATGAGGATTATCCAGGCCTAGATTTTGCTAAATTAAAACACAACGAGTCATTCTCTTCCTGAAGTTAATCAAGAGTGATCAATGAGTGGTCATACATTGACTCTACAAGTACTTGACTATACCCAAAATTTCTTTGAACTTATATTAGAAATATAGATAGTCTGACATCAAAGTACAGTGAGTTGCTCGCAAGTCACCATGGTGATCTCAGATCAGAATGATACTTATACCCATTGGCCTTAGCTAGCTACTCTTGATAGTAGAGTGCTACATTGATCACATTCAGTACAGATATACTCCTATATCTCATCTAGATGTCATACCAGTGTCTCCACACCACTTAGTTATAAGAACAACCAACGTATATAGTATACAACGATCTACACTCGATAAGTTATCATTCTTATTAATAACTTATTATTTGGTTATGAACAATTTAAGAACCATCTGATAAATCCTTATTTATCAATTGATTATGGTTCTAAGGACTTCATCATAATTTATGAGTTCATTTAAGAAAGATAGAACTTTTATGAGAAACTAGCTAAATAATTATTATTATTAGATAATTTATATACTAATTTCAGTCATCTACCATTTAGATGATTGACTTTAGAACATATTTTCCAACAACTAGGTCAAAGATGCTTGATGAGATCAAATATTTTGGAGATAAGTTACTTGTGCCATCCAAACTTTATCTCTCCATCTTCATGCCAACTTTCTTTGAATTTTGTGTGACAAAATCAGAAAAATAAGAGGGTGGGGTGTGGAGATTAGATATTGAGTCCTTCTGCATGTCACCTTTGACCTGGTCAAAGTTACATGCGAAGGGACTCTAGGTTTGGTCTATTTAAAGGGCCCTGCGCAAGCTGTTGTGCATTGCAATTCCATATGGCGAAGCCTAGCCCCTCTTCTCATCTCCATGCCCCTTCATCCTCCTCCTCTCCCTCTTCTCCATGCCCAAGTGGTTGGGAAAAATAGTGAGAGGACAATCCAAGTCCTGCGCACCAAGTCCAGCATGAGATGACGTAGATCGTGAGACGAATGCACAGCTTTCAAAATTTATTTTGAAGACTCTATAAATCAGATCTAGATCTATTTTTTTGTGATCAGATCCAAAAGAAGAAGACACCCAAAACCAATCTGAGTAGACTATGGTAGAGGCTGAGCACATATGCGGCTAGATCTAGAGCCTCAGCAGCACATAGATCATCATCAGGATAAATAATTTACCCTAATTAGATAAAAATAGTTATTTTAATTCTATTTTAATATTTATTTTAATATTAGATTATACAAATAAGATCTAAAAACTCTTAGATCTAATCAAAATTTATAAAAAAATTTAAAAATTTTTTGTTACAGATCAGATCAAATCAGATTGATCCTATAGTGGAAACTAGATTTTTCTTTCAAATGATATCAGAGTTGCATTAGCAGTTCTTCAGATCTGCTTTAGATCTAATTTTTAATTTATTTATAACCTGATATTAAAGATTTTAGATATCACATCAGATGTGATCAGATCTAAAATTAATAAATTAAAAAATTTAATTAATATGTGAGATATATTTGATGCATGTCTAGACTAGGTTTATAGAATTGTTCTTTGAATTGTCTAGAATAAAATTTTATGTGATATGATCATTTAAAATTTTATTTTTAGATGTTATATCTGATATATTAGATCTGAAAATATGCATATGTTAGGTTTAAAGTTTTGATACATGAGATGTATACATAGTTAGATCTATAATTTTATATGCGATATATATCATAGTTCTAATAGTTTTATAGTATAATTATTATTTCTAATTAAGGCATTCCCATTGGCCATTCGGTCATAAGAGTGAGAAGGATTTAAATACCCTCTCTTTCCATTCGATTGGGTGCTCTTATTGCGTGTAGGGGTGCTACGTGTTTGTTCTTAATCAGAAATCAAAATTTATTTTTCTATAAAATTCTAGATCTTAAAATCCTAGGATTTTTTATGCATATTTTATTTATGAATCCAAACTTAATTAAGAATTAAAATTATGAAATCAATTAGACCTAAAAATTATGAATTTTCAAATCTAAGACACCTTTATAAATTTGGGTTCGGGTATGGGTAGCTCAATCAGGTGAAGTGGCTGATAAAACCAAATCAAGAGTTGGTTAGGTAGGATCAAGAGTGCTTAGAATTGATTATCCCAATAGGATTAAGTCTGAGTCAAGATCGATTCACAGCCACATGTGGTCGATCAAGCTAAGATCTAATTTGGCTCCATGGTTCGAGCCTAGATTGTAGGCTACCTAATCAATTCTGGTCAGATAAGTCGGTGTCTAAGGTAAGTTTGGTAGATACGACCAATGATTTTTTATTAGAAGCTATTCGATTTGAATACATTAACGGTGAGTTAATGGCATATTCTTCCCACTGATCTCACTTATTTGGCTGATTAGGTCGACCCAGTTCTGATTTAAGATAGCTAACAAGTTGAGTTAACCCACGCTACTAAGTTAGTCATAATTGTTATGACTAAGTCAAGTCAAGTCTAAGAGACCTAAATCAAATCTTTCTAAGAAAATATTAAGTCATAGGTCTTCCACCATTTTAGATGTGTGGGCCCTTTTCGAGGTTGATTGTTCTTGACTGGTTATAGTGGCTCAGTTGCACTAAAAAGATGCAACCATATCTATTAGGCATTGGATGCTATGGGTTGGATGATGGGTTGGGCTCAATATTTTGGATATGGTGAGGAATCCAATTCATGCAAATGGTGGGTCTAACTTAACTAAGAAGTGGAGAAATATTTTGAGTATGGTGAACTTCATGAATTAGAGGCTAGGTTTGAGTACACCATGATTAGAAAATCATTGAACAAGAGTTGTCCACCCATCGGCTGATCCATCACCAATAACTATTAGATGAGGTAGTGAACCAATCGGTGGGATCGCACCACCCACTAAAAATCTATGTTCACAAAGATTTTTGCATCTCTGCTAAGAAAGTATAGGGATTCAAGAAAATAGTGGGATCCTAATTTATTTAAAAATAAAATTTCTAAAAAAATTGATCAAGTCTAATTACAATGTCTAACTAGAAACTTTGACTCTATATAGAAAAATATCTGTGTCAAACCCACTTGCCCGAATCCTAGACATCCACCGACTGACCAGACTCAATCATAAGGATTGGCTCTAAAACATCAAAATTACTTTGGATTTTGAGAAGCTGACCTATGTACTAGATCAGGACCCTCCTACACTACCTGCCCATCTGACCGCTGATCAGAGAGCATCTCTAAAGAAATGGACGAATGATGATAACAAAGCTAGGTACTATATGTTAGGCTCAATATCAGATGAATTGCAGCACCAACATGAAGACATCAGGATTGCTCATCAAATATTGGCTCATCTATGAGAGTTGTTTGGTGAACAGAATTGCACAGCCAGGTATCAAGTCTCATGGAGATTTTTTTAAGACTCAAATGTGTGATGGGCAGTCGATTCAAGATTATTATTTGATAATGATCAAGGACCTTGTTGCCTAGCTATGCAACCCAAGAGGGATGGGTGAATTAGGTTATTAAAATTTTAAAGCTAATTTAAAGATATCAAGATTGAATGATGATATGCAAGACATATGTGTGAAGTGATTTAGGTTAGAAAAAAAATATAAAAGATTAGAGAGCAAGAATTTAACAAACTAAGAAAAGAAAGATGGCAAGCACACCATAAATAAGCAAGATTTATAGTGGTTCGATGCTTTTCTTGCACCTATATCCACTTTTCAAGCTCCTACTTGAGAATAAAAATCCACTAAACGTATTCAAACTGAATACACCATTGGAAACCTCCAACCCTAGCTATCCCAAGCTAGAACACTTAATTTTTTAGTACAAGCCAACCCAATACAATCCTATTCAAGGTTAGGATCAACCTTTCCAAGTTTTGGAATCCTCCCAAAACTTGAATCAAAATAGTAAAGCAGAGTAAAAGATTTAATAACAATCAAATACAAGTTTAGCTCCCTTTGTGAGTAAATAAAATCTTAAGAACACTTTTCACAATAATGAAGGAAGCTTCTCTAATTTTTCTCAAGATTGTTGGAGATTTGAAAGAGCTCTTTAGAGGTAGGTGAACTTGAAATGAAGGCTTCTTTGATTCAAGATGACTTTTGCTTAGGGCTGAAATTGAATCATACCAATCTCTTATGTTTTTTTCTATTTAAAATCTTTTAAATCTTCAATAGGTGGAGGAGAGAATCCTGAGCAAGATTTGTAGCCATTGGAGACATTAAAGAAACCATTAAAATCTATCAAAATAAGAAAAAAATAATCATTGCAGAAAAATTTTCGTTGTAGGGGTCGACTCATGGCACAGCGGTCCACTCATGGGTCGACTCATGGTACAGGGGTCGATCTCGAGGTCGACCTCTGAGATAAAATCTAGAAAAATAGCCATTCTATATTTTTAGCCTTTGGAATAGCAGAGGTCGATCTTGGGGTCGACCCTTGGCATAGAGATAGTGTGCCAAACCTTCCTTTTCAGTAGGGGACGATCTAGGGGTCGACCCTTTCGCTTTAAACTTGATTTTCTCCTAAAATAAGCATCCAAAAATCATGAAACTGCCTCCAAAGGATTAGAAATCTTCTATACTTGCACTTGAGGCTCTCAGATCAAAACTTGATAAAATTATGATTTGGCTCCTAAAATATAAAAAGTCTTTTTCCAAGCCAAATTCATTAGTAATCCCCTCAAATACTTTGTAATCATCAAAATTAATTCTTGGAGCAACAATCTCTCCCTTTTTGATGATGACAAAATATTTGAGTATAAGCAATAATAAAGCATGTAGAAGCATTGAATGAGGATTTCAAAAATTTTGAAGGAACATGCTACATCACATACTAGAATATTATATTCAATTATTTGATCAATATGGCATCAGGAGCAGTTTGATGATTACTTATAGTCAGGCATTTAAATGATTTACAAAAGTATTTGACTTACTTATTTCTTTTAATAATTTTACTTCTATTATATTTTTTTATCAATTTTACTTCAATTTTGCTTATAGCCCAATTTTATTTACTCTACTCTCCCTTTTTGACATCATCAAGTAAGATTTTAAAGAATTTTAAAATTCAAAAATAAAAAAACCTTCTCCTTAAGTTATTCCATATGTTTTTCTATTAGAACAAGAGTTTATAACAAAACTTTCAATTTACAACATAATGATCATAATGAAATTTAGCCAATTCACAAAGGTTTCATTTCACATCATTAAATGACATTATCACATATTTACATCCAAATGATTATCATAACATCAAGTCATCAAAATATATAAGTGCTAAACATACAAAATATAAAGGTATCAAAAGTATTCATGAGAATTAGGCCATCAAAACATACAAAATTCATGGATACAACTATCCATGATCCAAACAGCCAATAGTACCAATGCCATAAGTTTGATCCAAAAAAAAAAAAACCAACTATGACTTAATCAACAACTTATAGAAATAATTAAGAGATACTAGATCATAACCTAATACAAAGATGACTAAACTAAATCTAGTAAAGATCATGGTTGGAAGCATCTGAATCAGATGAGAAATCAGAGATGTGATAGAGTGTGATAGGATCAAATCCAGGAGCATGTCCTCGACCATGTCTGCCTCGACCATGGGTGTAGGTGCGGGCTCGAGCAGTCGGATGAGATGACTCAAGAGGCTAAGAGAAAGTGGGCTGAGCAAGAAAAGCAATCCTGATAGTGTCTAAATGATCCAGTGCTCTCGATATGGACTGAGTGATGGCACCAATCTATGTAGACAGAGTCTCACTAGAATCTCTGAACTCTCTCCTCAGGAAGTCAAAACCATCCTCCAGAACACCTCGGAGTCTAGCTGCCTCAGCAGTAAGATTTGATATCTCTGAAATGTCCTCTCTCATCTAGGGATGACCAAATCCAAAATCTATCTCTGTAAATCTAAAACTCTGCCTGTCAATCTCATAACACATACCTCGAGGTCCTCAAGCCATGCAGACTGAGCAATAAGCAATTGGAAGATAGTAGATACATGTGGAATCACAAACTGATCAAAAGATGAGATGAAGTGAGTACTCTCCCCCTAAGTGGTACTGGCTATCTACTGAGATAAAAGACCTATAATCCTCTAAGATAGGATATCAGCAATCGATTGAATCAACTGGTCAATGATCCTCCTGATCTGATCATCAGTGAATCTAACATCTATGTCTCTCCTCCTCAATGGTGCCATATCTGCATCTTTTTTACTAACTCTAAGGGACCAGTCTCATGATCAGATGCAAACTAAAAGTCAAAAGATCCTCTATGATCATGAGGAGGTGAAGATGCTCCCTCCTCCTCAGCTCTCTCTACATCCTCAGCACCTTTGGACCAACCACCATCAATCTTTGAAAAACCTTTTAGATGCAGCATGTGGCAGTTGATGGTATCGATGTGAGATAATCTGGCAACTGGCTCTCCTTCAAAACTAACTCCAAACCTCCTAAACACTAATGAGAGGGCCATACCATAGGGTAGATGTGCCTTAGACCTATTCAAGGTCTCTCTCATCATTTCTATCATCAAAATAGAAAAGTTAAAGGGGATCTCTATAATCACACGAAATATGATACATATGTCCCTACCAGATAATAAATCATGCCTGCCACTCCTAGGGACAAATAACTTGGTAACCATTGTGTGTAACACTCTCATTTCAGCAAAAAGAATCTTGGCCTCCTCTAATTTATTCAAATTTTCTTCAAATTCTATTCCCAAGATGGCTCTCTGTCCTTCTTCTTTATGGGTTAGATCCATTTTCTTGTAATCCTTACATGGTAATCTTAGAATTTTTTTTAGGTGAACTGGATCAAGAGTAATCTCAGTACCTTTAACAATAGATTTTACTATTCCATTGAAGTATGCCAAATTTAGGTAAAACTCTCTAACCAAATCCACATATGTAGCTTCTTTCAACTTGCAAAAGTAATCCCATCCTTGCTTTTTAATTTTTAACACAAATGAAAATCCTTCTTTCTCAAACAAACTAAAATCAACATTCTTTTCCAGTTCAACCTTTCTATCAAACAAAAGGATCCTACTTGGTGTAAGAAGAGACTGTGAAGATCATTTGGAGGCAGAGGTTGGACCAAGAGAGGGCTCTGGTGCTGTTCTTTTCCAACGGACTGTTAGATATATGTGCCCTAGAAGTCAAAATTGGCTGACACTTATAATACACTTCTCGGGGCAAAATTATAATTTTAACTAAAATCAATAAAATAGATTATTTTTTATCATATATGTGTATTTAGTGTCTGTGATATATCCCTTGAGTTAATGGTAATGATAATTCATATTTTCAAGAGTTGAAAATTTAAGACATGAATAATCATTATTAACTCATAAAATGCTCCTGACCATAGGATCATCACGAGGATGGTGATTAATCTGGAAGGTTGGTGTACAATCGCTTCTCTTTAGTGGATGAGTCTTGAGTCTACGTTGTGAAGATACTAGAGCGAGAGTATAGGTACTCGTTAGAGAACGAGGGCACTGAGCGTGACTACCTTAAGTAGTCATTAGGAAGTCTACCTTCTCGTCAATGACTGACTTGATGCTGCAGTGGTGTGTCTGGTTCTTTAACCTGAGGTGCATCGGCAGTTCACCTTAAGGGTATTATAGTTTGACTACACCATAACTCGATCTCCTAGCCATACGAAATCCTGAGGTGTATGTTGGCTATAGCATGTTCATTGTAGGAACTGGATCGCATCAAGATGGAATCTATCTACCTCGGTGGCAGAGGAGCAGCCCTATGATGATCATGAGAATCAAGTCTAGAAGCCCATGGCCATGATAGAGTGAAATAATAGAAAAAGTTTCTATTTAGGTTTTCACATCGGACTTGAATTGAATGATTACATCATATGACAGAGATTAGGGTTTGACGAGTTCACCTAAACCCTAATCTGATCGGGGCTCAAGATAGAAGAACTTAATCACATAGGTAGCTACACCAAGCGGATGGCATTCAGCTCTGATGGGTTGCCACCATATACTACTAGGTGTCACTGATGGATTTTGGGAGCAATTAGAATGATTTAGATGATCAATCATTCTAGCTGTTTGAATCAGAAGAGTTCTAATCCATCGAAAGGAGTTTCGATGATGTTGATGATAGAGATCATGACATAT
>QRFJ01001554.1:149757-167113 GCA_006176705.1 Cocos nucifera | reverse complement strand
CAAAGAACCAGACACACCACTATAGCATCGAGTTAGTCATTGACGAGAAGGTAGACTTCCTAATGACTGCTCGAGGTGGTCACGCTCAGTGCCCTCATTCTTTAACGAGCATCTGTACTCTCATTTTGGTGTGTCCACACCATAGATTTAAGACTCGTCTACTAAAGAGAAGTGATTGTACATCAACCTTCCGGATCAATTACCATCCTCATGATGATCCTATGGTCGGGAGCATTTTATGAGTTAATAATGATTATTCATGTCTTAAATTTTCAACTCTTGAAAATTTGAATTATTATTACCATTAACTCAAAGGATGTATCACAGACACTAAATACACATATGTGATAGAAAATAACCCATTTTATTGATTTTAGTCAAAATTATAATTTTACCCCTCGAAGTGTATTACAAGTATCAGCCAATTCTGGCTTCTAGGGCACATATATCTAACATAGAGTCCCTTGGATTTCTCCTTAGATGGCGTCTAAGACCAGTCAAATTTGGTTCTTAGGAGAAGTCTAATCGGAATCCAAAACGAAGATGGTGTCCCTGTCCAATAGGGACTCCTAGGTGCCTCAAACTTGGGCACACGCCAAGGGTGGCGTGCACGCTCCTCTTTGCCAGGTTCTAGTAGGGAGACAAGCCCCCACTAGCTCTCCAATGGGTGCGTGACACATGGACAAAAGTCAAAATGTCAATGGTTAATATTTGACCAGTCAAAGATCAACTTTTGGCCAAAGTCGAAGGATGAGAAATAGTAGGTGACCAAAAATGGCAGGTATTATCTTACAAAATAAGACAACCCTTTTCTAACCAGACAGGCTCTAGTCAGACTAGGTGAAGGCCTCTAAATGAGCACAAACTACTTTGGCTCAGTTAGGACAACTATTTATGATAGTAAAAGAAGAACGTTAGGTTCAATTGAGTGCTAGCACGATTTTCTTAAACCTAATTGAATCTCATTCAGATCAATTGAACTAGATCAGTTCAATTGATGATCACCAAATTCAAACCCTTATTTGTGTGACCCAGTTAGGTTCAGTTCTGTATGGTAATGGGATATGTCATGATCTCTATCATCGACATCATCGAAACTTCCTTTCGATGGATCAGAACTCTTCTGATTCGAACAGCTAGAATGATCGATCATCTAAATCATTCTAATTGCTCCCAAAATCCACCAGTGACACCTAGCAGTATATGGTGGCAACCCATCAGAGCTGAAAATGCGAACCTCTTCGTGCAGCTACCTGTGTGATTAAGTTCTTCTATCTTGAGCCCCGATCAGATTAGGGTTAAGGTGAACTCGTCAAACCCTAGTCTCTATCATATGATGTAATCATTCGATTCAAGTCCGATGTGAAAACCTAAATAGAAACTCTTTCTATTATTTCACTCTGCCATGGCCATGGGCTTCTGGACTTGATTCTCATGATCATCATAGGGCTGCTCCTCTACCACCGAGGTAGATAGATTCCATCTTGATGCAATCCAAGTTCCTACAATGAACATGCTATAGCCAACATACACCTCAGGATTCCGAATGGCTAGGAGACCGAGTTATGGTGTAGTCAAACTATAACACCCTCAAGGTGAACTGTCGATGCACCTCAGGTCAAAGAACCAGACACACCACTGCAGCATCGAGTCAGTCATTGACGAGAAGGTAGACTTCCTAATGACTACTCGAGGTGGTCACGCTCAGTGCCCTCATTCTCTAACGAGTACCTGTACTCTCGCTTGGTGTCTCCACACCATAGACTCAAGACTCATCTACTAAAGAGAAGCGATTGTACACCAACCTTTCGGATCAGTCACCATCCTTATGATGATCTTATGGTCGGAAGCATTTTATGAGTTAATAATGATTATTCATGTCTTAAATTTTCAACTCTTGAAAATATGAATTATCATTACCATTAACTCAAAGGATGTATCACAGATACTAAATACACATATGTGATAGGAAATAACCCATTTTATTGACTATAATCAAAATTACAATTTTGCCCCTAGAAGTGTATTACAAGTGTCAGCCAATTTTGGCTTCTAGGGCACATATATCTAACACCCATAAGTCCGAATTTCTTCAATTTATTAATCCTATCTTTGGATACATGACCTAGTCTAAGGTGCCATAGATACCTCTCATTTAGACTATCCCTAGGTCTTTTTAATCCTATGGCTTTCATATTTTGCTCGATATTAAACACAGATACATCAACATGCAATTGATAGAAATCATTAATTAAGAAACCACTTATAATTTTATTTCTTTCAAAAAGAATAGTATAGTGGTCCTTAAAGAAACTAATTACATAGTTTTTCTATGCTAAACATGAAATAGAAATTAAATTTCTACTTACAGCAGGCACAAAATAACAGTCTCTAAGAATTAAATCTAATCCTCATGGTAATCGTAGAGGATAGGTTCTCACGGCTACAGTAGTAACTCTTGCTCCATTTTTTATGAGCAGAATCATCTAACCATCCCTCAGCCTCTTACTCTCCTCTAGATCCTGCATAGAAGTGCATAAGTGAGCACTAAAATCAGAGTCAAGCATCCAACTGAATGTAGAAGAAATTATGAGGTTAGATTCAATAACGAACATACCTCCAAAAGGACCTGCCTCCTTCTTATTCTTTAGACTGGTTAGGTATAAAGGGCAGTTCTACTTTTAATGACCATCTGTGTTGCAATGAAAATATTTTTCTTTATCAGCAATCTTCTTCTTCGACTCTCCCTTCTTCTTCTTTCCATCTTCTATCTTCCACTTTTTTGCAGACTTCTTCTTCTTTTCAAAAAATTTTTTTTTGGAGAAAGTTCATTCCATAGCAAGCACCGAGTCTTTTAAATTTTTTAGAGAAAGCTCAGCAGTAACTAGCATATTCATAAGTTCAACCAAGGTACATTAAAGTTTATGCATATGGAAGTTCACGATGAACTGCCCATATGCATCGGTTAAGGATTGCAGGATCACATCAATCTGCAAGTTCCTATCCATGATGACACCAAGCTTCTCAAGCTTCTCTAGGTCTGTTGCTCCAAGAATTGATTTTGATGATTACAAAGCATTTAAGAGGATTACTAATGAATTTGGCTTGGAAAAAGACTTTTTATATTTCAGGAGCAAAATCATAATTTTATCAAGTTTTGATCTAAGAGCCTCAAGAGCAAGTATAGAAAATTTCTAATCCTTTGGAGGCAGTCTCATGATTTTTGGATGCTTATTTTGGAAGAAAATCAAGTTTGAAGTAAAAGGGTCGACCCCTAGGTCGTCTCCTATTGAAAAGGGCTATTTGGCATGCTGTCTCTATGCCAAAGGTCGACCTCTACTATTTCGAAGGATAAAAATATAGAATAGCTATTTTTCTAAATTTTGTCTTAGAGGTTGACCTTGAGATCAACCCCTGTGCTTTGAGTCGACCCATGAGTCGACCCCTGCAATGGCAATTTTTCTGCAATGGCTATTTTTTTCTTATTTTGGTAGGTTTTAATAATTTTTTTAATATCTCCAATGGCTACAAATCTTGCTCAGGATTCTTTCCTCCACCTATTGAAGATTTAAAAGGCTTTGAATAGAAAAAAAATACAAGAGATTGGTGTGATTCAATTTTAGCCCTAAGCAAAAGTCATCTTCAAGCAAAGAAGCCTTTGTTTCAAGTTCACCTACCTCTCAAGAGCTCTTTCAAATCTCCAACAATCTTAAGAAAAATCAGAGAAGCTTCCTCTATTATTGTAAAAAGCATTCTTAAGATTTTATTTGCTTACAAAGGGAGCTAAACTTGTATTTGATTATCATTAAATCTTTTGCTCTACTTTACTATTTTGATTTAGGTTTTTGAGGGGTTCCAAAACTTAGGAAGGTTGATCCTAACCTTGAATAGGATTGTATTGGGTCGGCTTATATCCGAAAAATAAGTATTCTAGCTTGGAATAGCTAGGATTGGAGGTTTTTAATGGTGTGTTCAGTTTGAGTACAGTTAGTGGATTTTTATTTTCAAGTAGGAGCTTGAGGAGTGGATGTAGGTGCAAGAAAAGCACCGAACCACTATAAATCTTACTTGTTTATGGTGTGCTTGCTATCTTTCTTTTCTTATTTTGTTAAATTCTTGCTCTCTAATCTTTTATATATTTTTTTTAATCTAAATCACTTCACACACACATCTTGCAAATCATCATTCTATCTTGATATCTTTAAATTAGCTTTAAAATTTTAAAAATCCAATTCATCCCCCTCTTGGATTGTATAGTTGGACAACAAGTGGTATCAGAGCTCGATGCTCTAGCCCTACTTTGATTTAACCATCAAAGAGCCAAAGATCTATGGCAATCCAAGTTAGTATTTCTCTAGCCGAGGGGCAGTCCACAAACCAACCTTCACTTTTTAATGGGACAAACTGTACCTATTGAAAAGCTTGGATGAGAATTTTCATACAAGCACTTGACTATGATATGTAGAGTATCATAGTTAATGGACCACACACATCCACTAAGATAATTATTGGTGAGGAATCAATCAAACTCAAAAAGGAATGGGATGAGATTGATAAGAAAATGGCTCAACTCAATGCAAGAGCCATGAATGTTTTATATTATGCTCTAGATGCTAATAAATTTAATCATATTTCAACATGCATGTCGGCTATGAAAACATTGAATAGGTTAAAAGTAACTTATGAATCAAGTTAAGGAGTCAAAAATTAACATGCTTGTGCACAAATATGAACTTTTCAAAATGGAGCATGATGAGTCAATAACTATAATATTTACTAGATTTATGGATATTATAAATGGTCTTAAAAGTCTTGGCAAGTCTTCTTCTAACAGTGATCTTGTGAGAAAGATTCTTAGGTCTTTGCTAAGGACATGGGAGGCCAAAGTGATTGCAATCCAAGAAGCCAAAGATCTGAATGTTTTATCCTTGGAGGAGCTTCTAGGATCACTAATGACGCACGAGCTAAGCATGAAACGATATCAAGAAGAAGATGTCAAGAAAAAGAAGATAATAGCCCTTAAATCCATCATTCAACAAGATGAAAAATCCGATGAAATGAAAGATGAAAAACAAGATGAAGAAATAGCCCTCATTATAAGAAAGTTCAAGAGATTTTTGAAGAGAAAACAAGGGATGAGGAAGAGGCTACCTACCAAAGGGAAGAATAGCAAGGAAAAGGATAGAGAGCAACCCCTTATTTGCTATGAATGTAAGAAGCTAGGGCACTTTAGGTTTGAATATCCTCAACTTAAAAAGGTTCTCAAGAAATACAAAAAAAAGGCTATGGTGGCAATATGGAGTGATAGTGATATCTTAAGCTCCGAATAGGAAGAAGCTCATGAACAAGCCAACCTGTGCCTTATGGCACATGAGAATGAGGCAAGTGCTGAAATCTTAAATGAATTTATATTCAAAGAACTTCAAGAAGTCTTCTATGATTTAGTAGATGATTTAAAGAAGTTAGGAACTAAAAACAAAGAACTAAAATTAAAAAAATCAAGTCTTGCTAAAAGAAAATGAAACTATCTTAAGTGAAAAACTAATCTTAACTCAAGAGAATCTAAATTTGAAAAATAAAATCGATAATTTAAAATCGATAGTTGAAAATTTTACTTTGAGTTTGAATAAACTTCATATGATTTTTGAAAATCAAAAGGCCATTTATGATAAGACTGGTCTAAGCTATAACCCCCTAAGAAAATAAAAAAATTTGAAAAATATTTTTGAAAATTCATAAAGCAATAAATTTTTAAATGTTACTTGCTTTAAATGTGGTAAACTAGGACACAAATCTTATACATACTTCTCTAACAATTCAAATGTAAAAAAAATATGGGTTCCAAAAGGAACCATTGTGACTAACCTTAAAGGCCCCAAAAAAACTTAGGTACCTAGAGTAAGGACTTGATTTTGCATATAGGTATGTCTTGCATCCAAAGAAGAAAATTAAAGATGGTATCTTGATAGTGGATGCTCAAGACATATGATCAGTGATGAGTCACAATTCATCATGCTTGGTTGTAAAAATGGAGGGATGGTCACATTTGGAGATAATGGCAAAGAAAAGATCATTGGTATCGGTTATGTCGGTATCACTCCCTCCAAGTATGTTAAAAATATTTTATTAGTAGATGATTTAAAACATAATCTCTTAAGTATTAGTCAACTTTGTGACAAGAATTATAAAGTTGTTTTTGAATCTTCATTGTGCATTATAACTAGTTCCAATGATGATGGCATTAAGTTTGTTGGTTATAGGCATGGTAATATTTATATGGTATACTTGAATAATTTTTCTATGATAAACATGTAATGTTTAGTAGCTATGAATGTTAAAATTAATGAGACTAGTTGGCTTTGGCATTGTAGGCTTGCACACATTAGTATGCATTCACTTTCAAAGCTTATTGAAAAGGAATTAGTTACCGGTTTACCAAAAATGAACTTTGAAAAAGATAAAATTTATGATGCATGCCAACTAGGTAATCAAACAAGAGTTTCATTCAAATCTAAGAACATTGTTTCAACTTTTAGGCCATTGGAACTTTTGCACATGGATTGTTTGGTCCTACAAGAACAGCAAGCTTAGGTGAAAAATGTTATGGTTTTATAATTATCGATGACTACTCACGTTTTACATGGATTTTCTTTTTGACACACAAAGATGAAATTTTTCATATTTTCATAAAGTTTTATCCAAAAGTTACAAATAAAAAAGGGTTTTTAATTCAAAGCATTCGAAGTGATCATAGAACCAAATTTGAAAATCAAGACTTTAAAAAATTTTGTGATGAAAAAAAAATTAGCCATAATTTTTCAGCATCTAAGACATCCCAACAAAATGAAGTAGTAGAAAGAAAAAATAGAATTCTAGAAGAAATAGCCCATACTATGCTATGTGAAAGCAACCTTCCAAGATACTTTTGGATTGAAGTAATTAACACAGCATGTTACATCTTAAATCGTGCCCTAATCAAATCAATTTTAAAGAAAACATCTTATGAGCTTTGGAAAGGAAGAAAACCTAACATTACATATTTTTATGTTTTTGGATGCCGATATTTTGTTTTGAATAATGGTAAAGAAAAATTAGGTAAATTTGATGCAAAATTCTGATGAAGCTATTTTTCTTGGTTACTCCTCTTCTAGTAAAACTTTTAGAGTTTTTAACAAAAGAATCTTAGTAGTAGAGGAGTCAATACATATTATTTTTGATGAGACTAATGATCTTCCATCAAGAAAGAGTAAGGATATTGATGATGCAGATTCTCTTATAAAAGGATTGAAGGAGATCATCCTAAAGGATTCAATAATTCAAAATAAAGAGAATCATGAAGACAAGCAAGAAATTGAGGGTGAAGGACAACAAGAACAATCTCAAGGTACAAATAATCTTCCAAAAGAATGGAGATATATTCACAATCACCCCAACGAACTAATTATTGATGATCATACACATGGGGTAAGAACTCGCTCTTCACTTAGAGATGCATACAATCATTTTGTATTTGTTTCTTATTTTGAATCCAAAACCATTGATAAAGCCAAAAAAAATTATAATTGGATAAATGCATTGCAAGAGAAACTTAACCAATTCGAAAGAAATAATGTATGGACCTTAGTATCAAGACCTAAAACTTATCCAATAATTGATACAAAATGGGTATATAGAAATAAATTGGATGAAAATAGAAATGTAATTAGGAATAAAGCAAGATTAGTTGCAAAGGATTATAATCAAGAAGAGAAAATTGATTTTGATGAAATATTTGCACCTATTGCTAGCCTAGAAGCAATTAGACTTTTACTTGCTTATGCATGCTTTATGAATTTCAAGCTATTTCAAATGGATATTAAAAGTGCTTTTCTAAATGGATATATTGTTGAAGAAGTTTATGTAGAACAACCTTCTGATTTTGAAAATCATGCTTTTCCAAATTATACTTTTAGATTAAACAAAGCGTTATATGGTTTAAAATAAGCACCTAGGACTTCGTATGAAAGACTAAGTAAATTCTTGCTTAATAATGGATTTTCAAGAGAAAATATAGAAATAATTCTTTTCATTAAAAGAGATCATGATGACATCTTAGTAATACAAATATATGTTAATGACATTATATTTAGATCTAATAATGAAACTTTATGTCAAGATTTTGCTAAGCTCATGCAGGAGGAGTTCGAGATGAGCATGATGGATGAACTAACATTCTTCTTCAGACTTCAAATCAAACAAACAAAAGAAGGAATCTCCATCACTCAAAGAAAGTACACAAGAAAACTACTCAAGAGAATTAGGATGGAGAGCTTCAAAGCAATTAGTACCCCCATGAGTCCATCATGTAAGCTTGACAAGGATGAAGGAGGTAAAAGTATTGATCAAAAACTTTATAGAGCCATGATTGGTTCTTTATTGTATTTAATTGCTAGTAGACCAGATATCATGTTTAGTGTTTGTTTATGTGTACGATTTCAATCTAATCCAAAAGAATCACATTTAAATGCTGTAAAAAGAATACTTAAATACCTAAAAGGAACTCAATCAATAGATTTATGGTACTCTAAGAATTCATCAATCGATTTAATTGGATATTCAAATGTAGACTTTGCTGGATGTAAATTAGACAAAAAAAGCACTAGTAGAACTTGCCAATTTTTAGGAGTTAACTTAATCTCTTGGTTTAGCAAGAAGCAAAATTCGGTAGCATTGTTTACGATCGAGGTCGAATACATTACAGCCAGAAGTTGCTGTGCACAAATCTTATGGATTAAGCAACAACTAGAAGACTTTGGCATCAAACTAAATAAAACTCCCATAAGATGTAATAATACTAGTGCCATAAATCTAACTAAGAATCCAATCCAACACTCTAGGTCAAAACACATTAAAATAAGACATCATTTCATAAGAGAGCATGTTCAAAATAATGACATAATTCTTGATTATGTTTGTACTGAAAATCAACTGGTTGATATTTTTACTAAGGTCTTAAGTGAAAATAAATTCTATGAGATTAGAAAAGAATTAGGAATTCTTGATCCCCTAGCCTAAACATCTTTATGATTTCAAGCTTAAATATATCAAAAATGATATTAATCTTTACCTTGAGCCTATATCTCAAATTTTCTATCTCAAAAAGCTCATATCTAACCTTTCTTGATCATTCTCACAAATGAAATTTTAATCCTTAAAATCTTATATTTTTTTAGAATTTTTTCATTTTTTTTTAGATTTTTCTATGCCATGGATCGATCTAGAGGGCAACTCATGGGCATTTTGGTCTTTGTTGCACTTAACCCATTGGGCGACTTCTTTTTTGCTGTTTCTTTTGATCGAAAAGGATGATCTCACTATCTTTCCTTATTTTCATTCGTTCAACCAAACAAAAGCTCTCTTCCTCTCAACTTCCTCAATCGATCCAATCTCTAAAAATCCCATTTCCTACCTAAACCCCTCCTCAGAATCTTTCCTTAAGGAGTCAAATCTCTTCTTACTCTCTTTCTATTTGGACGATTTGAAGAATCCTAGCAAACCCTTATCCTAAAACCCATCGTCGGTTATCTCCCTCAAAACTCTTCCTCTTCTTCTCAAACCTTCTCCATTCCACTTTTTCTTGACACTCTTGAGTGGGATTAAGGCTTCTATTGGTTGGAATGGTGCCCAAGATGAAATTGCCGCAAAGAAGAAAATCGGCCCGTTGCTTAGAGGAAGAAGCCCGTGAAGGAAAATCCTGATTTCCCAGACCATGTTCGTTCAGATCTGATCGAATCAAGAGATATATTTCAAAAAAAAATTTCTTTGATTTTAATCAGATTTGGGATGTTTCAAATCTAATCCTTATTATTCTAATAACAAAAATAAAATCTAAATAAATTAAATCAAATTTAATTTACCTTGATATAGGGTAATCCTATTATCCATTGATGATCCTGTATGTAGCGGAAGGTTCTAGATCTAGCCACGCAAGTGCCTGGCCTCTACTAGTATCCACTCAGGCTGGATCTGGAGATCCTCTTCTTCTCTATCACGTCTCCAAAAATTAGATCTGGAGGATCTTCAAAATACCTTTTGAAGATCAGCAGTTGTCCTTTGCAGCAGTGCAGCCTTCTAGCTTTCTGTCGCCTTTCTCTCATCTGGATTGCACCAACCAAGATCCAAAACTCCTTTTGGACGTGGAGAGGAGAGGGAGAAGGTGGACTTGGCATGGAGGAGGAGGAGGAGAGGCAGCCTTGGGGCATGGGAATTTTAATTTCAATTTCAATCTTTTGAGTTGGGCGCAGGGTCTTATTTATAGACTATGCTGTGATCCAACTCCTCTTCTTCCCAACCAATCACAACCCTTTGTGAAATCAGATCTAAATCTGATTGGTGGGAATAGAGTCCCCTGGATTCCTCCTTAGAGGGTGCCTAAGACCAGTCAAAGTTGGTTCTTAGGAGAACTCTAATTGGAATCCAAAAAGGAGATGGAGTCCCTGTCCAACAAGGGACTCCTAGGCGCCTCCAACTTGGGCACACGCCAAGGGTGGCGTGCGCCCTCCTCCTTGCCAGGTTCTGGCAGGGGGACAGGCCCCCACCAGCTCTCCAATAGGTGCATGACATGTGGTCAAGAAGTCAAAGTGTCAATGGTCAACATTTGACCAGTCAAAGGTAGACTTTTGACCAAAGTCAAAGAACAAGAAATGGCAGGTGACCAAAAATGGCAGGTAATGTCTTACAAAATAAGACAACCTTTTCTGACTTGGACAACCTCCAGTCAGACCATATGAAGGCCTCTGATTGAGCACAAACTCCTTTGGCTCAGTCAGGACAACTTATTTATGATAGTAAAAGAAGAACGTTAGGTTCAATCGAGTGCTAGCACGATTTTCTTGAACCTAATTGAATCTCATTCAGATCAATTGAACTAGATCAGTTCAATTGATGATCACCAGATTCAAACCCTTGTTTGTGTGACCCAGTTAGGTTCAGTTCTGTATGGTAATGGGATATGTCATGATCTCTATCATCGACATCATCGAAACTCCTTTCGATGGATCAGAACTCTTCTGATTCGAACAGCTAGAATGATCGATCATCTAAATCATTCTAATTGCTCCCAAAATCCACCAGTGACACCTAGCAGTATATGGTGGCAACCCATCAGAGCTGAATGCGAACCTCTTGGTGCAGCTACCTGTGTGATTAAGTTCTTCTATCTTGAGCCCCGATCAGATTAGGGTTAAGGTGAACTCGTCAAACCCTAGTCTCTGTCATATGATGTAATCATTCGATTCAAGTCCAATGTGAAAATCTAAATAGAAACTCTTTCTATTATTTCACTCTGCCATGGCCATGGGCTTCTGGACTTGATTCTCATGATCATCATAGGGCTGCTCCTCTACCACCGAGGTAGATAGATTCCATCTTGATGCAATCCAGTTCCTACAATGAACATGCTATAGCCAACATACACCTCAGGGTTCCATATGGCTAGGAGACCGAGTAATGGTGTAGTCAAACTATAACACCCTCAAGGTGAACTGCCGATGCACCTCAGGTCAAAGAACCAGACACACTACTGCAGCATCGAGTCAGTCATTGACGAGAAGGTAGACTTCCTAATGACTACTCGAGGTGGTCACGCTCAGTGCCCTCGTTCTCTAACGAGTACCTGTACTCTCGCTTGGTGTCTCCACACCGTAGACTCAAGACTCATCTACTAAAGAGAAGCGATTGTACACCAACCTTCCGGATCAATCACCATCCTCGTGATGATCCTATGGTCGGGAGCATTTTATGAGTTAATAATGATTATTCATGTCTTAAATTTTCAACTCTTGAAAATATGAATTATCATTACCATTAACTCAAAGGATGTATCACAGACACTAAATACACATATGTGATAGAAAATAACCCATTTTATTGATTTTAGTCAAAATTATAATTTTGCCCCTAGAAGTGTATTACAAGTGTCAGCCAATTCTGGCTTCTAGGGCACATATATCTAACAATCTCCCACTTGTCCTAAAGCCAATTGGCTACAAGTCTAAGTCCCATCTTCTCAAGGTGGGCTTCGATCTTCTGCTGGCCCAACGGCTTTGTAAGTGGGTCTGCCACATTATCTGTGGAGTTGACTCTCTTGACCTCGACGTAACCCTTCTCGAGGTAATCGCGGATGAGGTGGTATCGCCGCTCAATGTGCTTGGATTTTTGGTGAGACCTCGGCTCCTTAGCAAGGGCTATGGCGCCATTGTTGTCGCAGTATAGAGGAATGGCATCTGATGGCATTACTCCAATTTCTGCAGCAAACTTCTTGTACCAGAATGCTTCCTTCGCAGCCTCTGATGCAGCGATATATTCTGCTTCCATGGTGGAATCTGCTATCACAGTTTGCTTGGAACTCTTCCAGCTGACAGCACCACCATTGCACACAAACAGACTCCCAGATGTCGACTTTCGATCATCTATATCGGACATGAAATCCGAGTCTGTGTATCCCTGGACTTGGAGTTCTCCATTACCAAAGACCAACATCATATCCTTAGTTCTTCTCAAGTACTTAAGGATACATTTCACAGAAGTCCAGTGTTCTTCACCTGGATTTGACTGATATCTGCTTGTGACACTCACAGCATGGGCTATATCAGGTCGTGTACATAGCATGGCATACATGAGGCTCCCTATTGCAGAAGCATAAGGGATCTTGCTCATGCGTTCTATTTCCTCAGGTGTGCTAGGGCACATCTTCTTGGAAAGATGAATACCATGTCTGAAGGGTATTAATCCCCTCTTAGAGTTTTCCATACTAAACCTCTTTAGTACTTTCCTCTATGTACATCTTCTGTGAAAGTCCTAGCATCCTATTCGGTCTATCCCTATAGACCTTAATTCCTAGAATAAAGGATGCTTCACCTAGGTCTTTCATGGAGAATTCCTTGGACAACCATAATTTGACTGTTGTCAATCATGGGAATATCATTCCCAATAAGGAGGATGTCATCCACGTACAATACGAGGAAGACAACAGCGCTCCCACTGACCTTTTTGAAAACACATGGTTCCTCTTCATTTTTGATGAAACCAAACTATTTTGATCACATCATTGAAATGAGTGTTCCAGCTCCGAGATGCTTGCTTAAGTCCATATATGGACCTTTGCAGCTTGCAAACCTTGTGATCAGTATCACTGGATGTGAAACCTAGCGGCTGTTCCATATAGATATCTTCCTCAAGATATCCATTTAAGAATGCCGTTTTCACGTCCATTTGCCATATTTCATAATCGAAATAGGCTGCAACGGCAAGCAATGTGCGGATGGATTTTAGCATAGCCACTGGGGAAAAGGTATCCTGATAGTCAATGCCTTCGCGTTGACTATAACCTTTTGCCACTAGTCTAGCCTTGAATGTCTCCACATTCCCATCTGCACCAATCTTTCTCTTGAAGATCCATTTACACCCAATAGGTACTATACCTTCTGGTGGATCTACCAAGGTCCAGACTTGGTTTGAGTGCATCGAGTCAATTTCTGACTGCATTGCCTCTAGCCATTTCTCGGAGTCGATATCTGATATCGCCTCGTTGTAGGTTTTGGGATCATCACCATGAGCACCATTACCTACGAGGAACATTTCCTCTACTTCCTCTGAAATAATACCTAAGTATCTTTCAGGGGGATGGAAAACTCTTTCCGATCTACGAGGTGGAGGAGGTAGTGTTCTTATTGGCTCAACCTGATTTGGTTCCAATTGGTCCTTAGCTCGTTGTACTTGTGAGACTTTCTCATCAAGCTTAATCTGCTTTCCAATGCCGCTATCTTGAATAAACTATTTTTCAAGAAAGATGGCATGTCGACTCACAATCACATTGTGGTCTTCTGGAATGTAGAAATAGTATCCTAATGACTCTTTAGGATATCCTATGAATCGAGCTCTGAAGGACCTAAACTCTAACTTGTCCGCTTGTTGTCTTTTGACATGAGCCGGACAACCCCAAATTCTGAGATGACTCAGACTTGGTTTCTTACCGTGCCATATCTCATACGGTGTGGTAGGAACGGTTTTAGAGGGAACCCTATTCAGTAGATAAATTGAAGTTAACAATGAGTGTCCCCAAAGAAAATCAGGAGGTCTGTGAAGCTCATCATGGATCGAACCATATCCAATAGAGTCCGATTTCTCCATTCTGAAACCCCGTTGAGTTGAGGTGTTCCTGGTGGAGTCCATTGAGAGACTATGCCATTTTTCTTAAGATAGTCTAGGAATTCTCGGCTAAGGTATTCACCTCCTCGATCTGATCGAAGAACCTTAATGGATTTTTCAGTTTGTTTTTCTACTTCATGTCTGAATTCTTTGAACTTTTCAAAAGCTTCAGACTTGTGTCTCATAAGATACACATACCCATACCTAGATAGATCATCGGATAAAGGTAATGAAGTAGACAAAATTGCCTCTAGCCGGCACATCAAATGGGCCGCACACATCAGTATGTACTAGGGCAAGGAGATCTGTGGCCCTCTCCCCATGTCCAACAAAAGGGAGTTTGGTCATTTTGCCTTGAAGACAAGATTCACAAGTTGGATATGACTCGAAAGTCAATGGACTCAATAGCCCATTTTTCTCCAATTTGTTGATCCTATCTTCTGCTATATGACCTAATCTCAGGTGCCATAGATATCTATCGTTTGGACTATCCCTAGGTCGTTTGGCATTCACGTTTTGCTCGATAGTTAGAATAGGTACATCAATATGTAGCTGATAAAGATCATTAATAAGGAAACCATTTGCAATTTTATTTCTTTCATAAAGAATGTTACAATGGTCCTTAAAGAAGGTAATCACATAGCCTTCTTAGTGCTAAGCATGAAACAGAAATCAAATTCCTGCTAGCTGCAGGCACATAATAACAGTCTTTCAAAACTAAGTCTAAACTAGATGGTAATCGAAGAGGGTATGTTTCCACTGGCTACTGCAGCAACTCTTGCTCCATTACCGATGCATAGGATCATGTCTCCATCCCTCAGCCTCCTGCTATCCTCAAGACCCTGCATGAAGTGCACAGATGAGCACTAGAACCAGAGTCAAGCACCCAACTGGATGCAGAAGAAATCGTAAGGTTAGACTCAATAATGAGCATACCTCCAGAAGGACCTTCCTTCTTGTTCTTCAGGGTGGCCAGGTAAGTAGGGCAGTTCCGCTTCCAATGGCCGTCGCTGTTGCAATGGAAACACTTTCCTTTGACAGCGGCCTTTCTTCTTCGGCTCTGCCTTCTTCTTCTTTCCTCCTTCCACCTTTCTGCTTTTTCACAGACTTCTTTTTCTTTCCATAAGACTTTCTTTTGGAAGAAGTCCATTCCATAGCAAGAACTGAGCCTTTAGAACCTTTCATAGAAAGCTCAGCGGTGACCAGCATATTCATTAATTCGGCCAAGGAATTTTGAAGTTTATGCATGTGGTAATTCATGATGAATTGCCCATATGCATCAGTCAAGGATTGCAGAATAATATCGTTCTGCAGATCCAAGTCTAACTTCACACCGAGCTTCTCAAGCTCTTTCCATGTCCTTGATCATTCATCAGACAGTGATCTTGGACTGACTGCCCATCACGCATCTTAGCCTTAAAAAGTCATTTCGTGACTTGATATTTGGCTGCGCGACTCTGTTCACCAAACATCTCCTGCAGGTGAGCCAACATTTGGCGAGCAGTCCCGATATCTTCATGTTGGCGCTGGAGCTCATCAGACATCGAGCCCAACATGTAATATCTGGCCTTATTATCTTCGTCTATCCATTTTTTCAGAGACGCTCTCTGTTCAGTGGATGGACGGGCTGGTAAGGTGGGAGGGTCCTGGTCCAAATACATGGGTTAACTTCTTGAACCCAAAATAATTTTGTAGTTCCTGAGCCAATCTTTATAATTGGGTCCGGTCAGTCTATGTGTGTCCAGGATACGTGCCAATGGGTTGGACGCAGACATTTTCCTGTAGAGAGTCAAAGATTCTAGTTAGATACTGTAATTATGACTTGACCAATTTATTTAGGGAATTTTATTTTTAAACAAATTAGCTCCCACTATTTTCTCGGATCCCTACACTCCCTCTGTAGAGATGCAAAAATCTCCATGATTAATGATTTCTAGTGGGTGGTGCGGTCTCACCAACTGACTCATCACCTCACCTAACAGTTATTGGTGATGGGTTAGCCAATGAGTGAACAACTCTTGTTCAATGATTCTCTAATCATGGTGCACCCAAACTTGGTCTCTAATTCATGAATCTCACCGTATCCAAAATATTGATCCACTCCTTAGTTAAGTCAGACCCACCATTTGCATAGACTGGGATTCCTAATTGAGTCTCTCACCGTATCCAGAATATTGAGCCCAACTCATCCTCCAGCCCATAGCATCCAATGCCTAATAGACATGGTTGCATCTTTTCGGTGCAACTGAGCCACTGTATCCAGCCGAGAACAATCAACCCCGGGAAGGGCCCGCACATCTACAATGGTGGAAGACCTCAGACTTAATCTTTTCTTAGGGAGAATTGATTCAGGTCTCATTAAACTAGACTTATCATAGTCATAACAATTATGACTAACCTAGTGGCATGGGTTAGCTCGGATTATTGACCACCTCAGATCAGAACTGTGTCAACAGATATGGCCAGGTAAGTGAGATCGGTGGAAGGGATATGCCATTAACTCGTACAAGAATGCATTCAGGTCGAGTAGCTTCCAATTAAAAATCAGTCGGTCGTATGTGCCAAACTTACCTTAGACACCAAATTATTGAGCCAGAACCAATTGGGTTAGCCTACAATCCAGACTCTAACCTCTGAGCCTAATTAGGTCTTGCTTGATCGTGACTCGATCTTGACCCAGACTTAATCCTATTAGGCTGGTCAATTTAAGCATTGTTGATCCCATCTAACCAACTCTTGATTCGGTTTGATCAACCGCTTAGACCTAATTGAGCTACCCAAGCCCGAACCCAGTATTATGAATATGTCTTAGATCTAAAATTCTCAATTTTAGACCTAATTAATATTTCATAATCTTAATTCTTAATTAAGTAGGGTTCATAAACAAAATATGCACAATAAATCCTAGGGTTTCAGGATCTAGGGTTTTGCAGAAAGTAAGTTTTGGGTTTTTGATTAAGGACGAACACGCAGCACCCCTACACATCATAAGAACACCCCATCGGATGGGAGGAGAGGGCCTTTAAACCCTTCTTCGTTCTTATGACCGGACGGCCAAGAGGAACGCCTTAATCAGGAACATGTAATACTACAAAACAATTTTAGATCTATATCATATATCTCATATACAAATTAGATCTAATCATGGCATATTTTGCATACATCTCAT
>QRFJ01001554.1:0-148757 GCA_006176705.1 Cocos nucifera | reverse complement strand
TCAGTCCAAGATTACTGTCTGATGATGATCAAGGACTTGGAAGAGCTTAAGAAGCTCGGTGTGAAGTTAGACATGGATCTGCAGAACGATATTATTCTACAATCCTTGACTGATGCATATGGGCAATTCATCATGAATTACCACATGCATAAACTTTAAAATTTCTTGATCGAATTAATGAACATGCTGGTTACCGCTGAGCTTTCTATGAAAGGTTCTAAAGGCTCAGTTCTTGCTATGGAACGGACTTCTTCCAAAAGAAAGTCTTATGGAAAGAAAAAGTCTGTGAAAAAGCAAAAGGTAGAAGGAGGAAAGAAGAAGAAGACAGAGCCGAAGATGAAAGCCGCTTGATCAAAAAAAAGTATTTCCATTGCAACAGCGACGGCCACTGGAAGCAGAACTGCCCTACTTACCTGGCCACCCTGAAGAACAAGAAGGAAGGTCCTTCTGGAGGTATGCTCGTTATTGAGTCTAACCTTACGATTTTTTCTGCATCCAGTTGGGTGCTTGACTCTGGTTCTAGTGCTCATCTGTGCACTTCCATGCAGGGTCTTGAGGATAGCAGGAGGCTGAGGGATGGAGACATGATCCTATGCATCAAAAATGGAGCAAGAGTTGCTGCAGTGGCGGTGGAAACATACCCTCTTCGATTACCATCTGGTTTAGACTTAGTTTTGAAAGACTATTATTATGTGCCTGCAGCTAGCAGGAATTTGATTTCTGTTTCATGCTTAGCACTAGAAGGCTATGTGATTACCTTCTTTAAGGACCATTGTAACATTCTTTATGAAAGAAATAAAATTGCAAATGGTTTTCCTTATTAACGATCTTTATCAGCTACATATTGATGTATCTGTTCTAACTATCGAGCAAAACGTGAATGCCAAATGACCTAGGGATAGTCCAAATGATAGGTATCTATGGCACCTAAGATTAGGTCATATAGCAGAAGATAGGATCAACAAATTGGAAAAAAAATGGGCTATTGAGTCCATTGACTTTCGAGTCATATCCAACTTATGAATCTTGTCTTCAAGGCAAAATGACTAAACTCTCTTTTGTAGGACATGGGGAAAGGGCCACAGATCTTCTTGCCCTAGTACATACTGATGTGTGCGGCCCATTTGATGTGCCGGCTAGAGACAATTTTGTCTACTTCATTATCTTTACCGATGATCTATCTAGGTATGGGTATGTGTATCTTATGAGACACAAGTCTGAAGCTTTTGAAAAGTTCAAAGAATTCAGACATGAAGTAGAAAAATAAACTGAAAAACTCATTAAAGTTCTTCGATCAGATCGAGGAGGTGAATACCTTAGCCGAAAATTCCTAGACTATCTCAAGAAAAATGGCATAGTCTCTCAATGGACTCCACTAGGAATACCTCAACTCAATGAGGTTTCAGAACGAAGAAATCAGACTCTATTGGATATGGTCCGATCCATGATGAGCTTCACAGACCTCCCTAATTTTCTTTGGGGATACTCATTGTTAACTTCAATTTATCTACTGAATAGGGTTTCCTCTAAAACTATTCCTACCACACCGTATGAGATATGGCACGGTAAGAAATCAAGTCTGAGTCATCTCAGAATTTGGAGTTGTCCGGCTCATGTGAAAAGACAACAAATGGACAAGTTAGAGTTTAGGTCCTTCAGAGCTCAATTCATAGGATATCCTAAAGAGTCATTAGAATACTATTTCTACATTCTAGAAGACCACAATGTGATTGTGAGTCGATATGCCATCTTTCTTGAAAAATAGTTTATTCAAGATAGCGACATTAGAAAGTAGATTAAGCTTGATGAGAAAGTCTCACAAGTACAATGAGCTAAGGACCAATTGAAACCAAATCAGGTTGAGCCAATAAGAATACTACCTCCTCCACCTCATAGATCAGAAAGAGTTTTCCATCCTCCTAAAAGATACTTAGGTATTATTTCAGAGAAAGTAGAGGAAATATTCCTCGTAGGCAATGGTGCTCATGGTGATGATCCCAAAATCTACAATGAGGCGATATCAGATATCGACTCTAAGAAATGGCTAAAGGCAATGCTGTCAGAAATTGACTCGATGCACTCGAACCTAGTCTGGACCTTGGTAGATCCACCAGAAGGTATAGTACCTTTTGAGTGTAAATGGATCTTCAAGAGAAAGGTTGGTGCAGATGGGAATGTGGAGACATTCAAGGCTAGACTAGTGGCAAAAGGTTATAGTCAATGCGAAGGCATTAACTATCAGGATTCCTTTACCCCAGTGGTTATGCTAAAATCCATCCGCATATTGCTTGCCATTGCAGCCTATTTCGATTATGAAATATGGCAAATGGACCTCCTTATTGGGAATGATATTCCCTTGATGACCACAGTCAAAATATAGTTGTCCAAGAAATTCTTCATGAAAGACCTAGGTGAAGCATCCTTTATTCTAGGAATTAAGGTCTATAGAGATAGACCGAATAGGATGCTAGGACTTTCACAGAAGATGTACATAGAGGAAGTACTAAAGAGGTTTAGTATGGAAAACTCTAAGAGGGGATTAATACCCTTTAGACATGGTATTCATCTTTCCAAGAAGATGTGCCCTAGCATACTTGAGGAAATAGAATGCATGAGCAAGATTCCTTATGCTTCTGCAATAGGGAGCCTCATGTATGCCATGCTATGTACACGACCTGATATAGCCCATGCTATGAGTGTCACAAGCAGATATCAGTCAAATCTAGGTAAAGAACACTGGACTTCTGTGAAATATATTCTTAAGTACTTGAGAAGAACTAAGGGTATGATGTTCGTCTTTGGTAACGGAGAACTCTAAGTCTAGGGATACACAGACTCAGATTTCATGTCCAATATAGATGATCGAAAGTCAACATTTGGGAGTTTGCTTGTGTGCAATGGTGGTGCTGTCAGCTGGAAGAGTTTCAAGCAAACCATGATAGCAGATTCCACCATGGAAGCAAAATATATCACTACATCAGAGGCTATGAAGGAAGCATTCTCGTCTAAAAAATTTATTGTAGAAATCGGAGTAATGCCATCAGATGCCATTCCTCTGTACTGAGACAATAATGGTGCCATAGCCCTTGCTAAGGAGCCGAGGTCTCACCAAAAATCTAAGTACATTGAGCAGCGATACCACCTCATTCACGATTATCTCGAGAAGGGTTACATCGAGGTCAAGAGAGTCGACTCCACAGACAATGTGGCAGACCCGCTTACAAAGTCATTGGGCCAGCAGGAGATCGAAGTCCACCTTGAGAAGATGAAACTTAGACTTATAGTCAATTGGCTTTAGGAAAAGTGAGAGATTGTTAGATATATGTGCCCTAGAAGCCAGAATTGGCTGACACTTGTAATACACTTCTAGGGGCAAAATTATAATTTTGACTATAATCAATAAAATGGGTTATTTTCTATCACATATGTGTATTTAGTGTCTGTGATACATCCTTTGAGTTAATGGTAATGATAATTCATATTTTCAAGAGTTAAAAATTTAAGACATGAATAATCATTATTAACTCATAAAATGCTTCCAGACCATAGGATCATCACGAGGATGGTGATTGATCCGGAAGGTTGGTGTACAATCGCTTCTCTTTAGTAGATGAGTCTTGAGTCTACAGGTGTGGAGACACCGGAGCGAGAGTACAGGTACTCGTTAGAGAATGAGGGCACTGAGCGTGACCACCTCGAGTAGTCATTAGGAAGTCTACCTTCTCGTCAATGACTGACTCGATGCTGTAGTGGTGTGTCTGATTCTTTGACCTGAGGTGCATCGACAATAGTTCACCTTGAGGGTGTTATAGTTTGACTACACCATAACTCGGTCTCCTAGCCATATCGGAATCCCTGAGGTGTATGTTGGCTATAGCATGTTCATTGTAGGAACTTGGATTGCATCCAAGATGGAATCTATCTACCTCGGTGGTAGAGGAGCAGCCCTATGATGATCATGAGAATCAAGTCCAGAAGCCCATGGCCATGGTAGAGTGAAATAATAGAAAGAGTTTCTATTTAGGTTTTCACATCGGACTTGAATCGAATGATTACATCATATGATAGAAACTTAGGGTTTGACGAGTTCACCTTAAACCCTAATCTGATCGAGGGCTCAAGATAGAAGAACTTAATCACACAGGTAGCTGCACCAAGAGGTTTGCATTTTTAGCTCTGATGGGTTGCCACCATATACTGCTAGGTGTCACTGGTGGATTTTGGGAGCAATTAGAATGATTTAGATGATCGATCATTCTAGTTGTTCGAATCAGAAGAGTTCTGATCCATCGAAAGGAGTTTCGATGATGTCGATGATAGAGATCATGACATATCCCATTACCATATAGAACTGAACCTAACTGGGTCACACAAACAAGGGTTTGAATCTGGATGATCATCAATTGAACTGAATCCAGTTCAATTGATCTTGAATGAGATTCAATTAGGTTCAAGAAAATCGTGCTAGCACTCGATTGAACCTAACATTCTTCTTTTACTATCATAAATAGTTGTCCTGACTGAGCCAAAGGAGTTTGTGCTCATTCAGAGGCCTTCACTTGGTCTGACTGGAGCCTTGTCTAGGTCAGAAAAGGGTTGTCTTAATTTATGAGATAAGATAATACCTACCATTTTTGGTCACCTGCTATTTCTCGTCCTTTGACTTTGGTCAAAAGTTGACCTTTGACTGGTCAAATGTTGACCATTGATACTTTGACTTTTGTCCATGTGTCATGCACCTATTGGAGAGCTGGTGGGGCTTGTCCCCCTACCAGAACCTTAGGCAAGGAGGAGGGCGCATGCCACCCTTGGCATGTGCCCAAGTTGGATAGGCGCCCAGGAGTCCCTGTTGGACAGGGACTCCATCTTCCTTTTTGGATTTCGATTAGACTTCTCCTAAGAACCAAGTTTGACTGATCTTAGGTGCCATCTAAGGAGGAATCCAAGGGACTCTATTTCTACTAATCAAATTTAGATCTGATTTCACAAAGAATTATGATTGGTTGGGAAGAAGAGGAGTTGGATCATGCATAGTCTATAAATAAGATCCTGCGCCCAACTCAAGGTGTAATTGAAAATTTCCATGCTCCAAGGCTGCCTCTCCTCTCCTCCTCCATGCCAAGTCCACCTTCTCCCTCTCCTCTCCATGCCCAAAGGAGTTTGGGATCTTAGTTGGTGCAATCCAGATGAGAGAAAGGTGACAGAAAGCTAGAAGGCTGCATCACTGCAAAGGACAACTACTGATTTTCAAAAGATGTTTTGAAGATCCTTCAGATCAGATCCAGATCTAATTTTTAGAAACATGATAGAAAAGAAGAGGATCTCCAAATCTAGCCTAAGTGGATACCGGTAGAGGCCAGACACTTGCATGGCTAGATCCAGAACCTTCCACTGCATATAGGATCATCAATGGGTAATAGGATTACCCTATGTTAAAGTAAATTAAATTTGATTTAATTTATCTAAATTTATTTTAATTATTAAAATAATAAAGATCAGATCTGAAACATCCTAGATCTGATCTAGATCAAAGAGAAAATTTTTTTAATATATCTCTTGATCCGATCAGATCTGAACGGATCTGGTCCAGAAAATCAGGATTTTTTCTTTAATGGGTTCGTTGACTTTTGAATCATATTCGATTTATGAATCATGCATTCAAGGCAAAATGATCAAGCTTCCTTTTATAGGATATGGTGAAAGGGCCACAGACCTATTTGCCCTGGTACATACAGATGTGTGCGGTCCATTTGATGTACCGGCTAGAGGCAACTATATCTACTTCATTATCTTTACCAATAACCTATCTTGGTACGAATATGTGTACTTAATGCAATACAAATCTGAAACCTTTGAAAAGTTTAAGAAATTTAGGCATGAAGTAGAAAAGCAAATCAGAAAATCTATTAAGATTCTTTAATCAGATTGAGGAGATAAATATCTTAGTTGAAAATTTCTAGACTATCTCAAGAATAATGGCATAGTCTCATAATGGATTCGACCTGGAATGCCTCAACTCAATGTGATTTTAGAATGAAGAAATCAGATCCTATTGGATATGGTCTGATCCATGTTGAGCTTCACGGACCTCCTTGATTTTCTTTAGGGACATAGTCTAATGATTGTAATCTACCTACTAAATAGGGTTCCTTCTAAAATCATTCCTACTACACCATATGAGATATGACATGGTAAGAAACCAAGTCTGAGTCACCTCAAAATTTGGGATTGTCTAGCTCATGTCAAGAGATAGTAGGTAGACAACTTAGAGTCTAGTTTGTTTAGAGCTTGATTTATTGGATATCCTAAAGAATCGTTAGGATATTATTTTCATCTTTCGGAAGACCATAATATGATTGTGAGTCGACACACCATTTTTTTTGAAAAATAGTTTATTCAAAATGCTAGCATCGAAAGAAAGATTAGGCTTGAGAAGAAGGTCTCCAAAGAGCAATGAGCCAAAGAACCAGAGGAATCTAATCAGTTAGAGCCAATTCAAATACTACCACCTCCACCTCAGATCAAATAAAATTTTTCATCTTCCAAAAAATACTAAGGTACTATTTCAGAGGATGTAGAGAAAATATTTCTTATGAAAAATGAAATTCATGGTGATGATCCCAAAACCTATGATGAGATGATATCAAATATTGACTCCAAAAAATGGTTAGAGGCAATTGACTGCTTGTTGTTAGAGCATCAAATAAAAATTAAAATCGATCTACCTATTAATTAGAACAGTGGTGAGTTGGATGTCGATTTTCTTGAGGATTGAAGACTAAGTTACATTCAATTTAATTAAAAAAATAAATTAATCTTAGAGTAAAAATTTAAATAAATTAATTAAAATAAATTAATTAAGATTTAGTAAATTAAAATAAAAAAAATAAATTTTAATTAATTAGGATTTTTAGAATTAAGAAAAAGTATTCTGAAATTTTGAATCCATCTCTAATAGGATTGTGGTAATTCTTTTTAATGCAAGAATTTAATAATTTTTAAGAATTTAGTTATGACTATAACCTATTTTCTTTGGGCATGAACTATATCTCTTGATCATGATTCATCTCAATAGAATCATAAGCTATTCAATACTTTAGGATTGGACAGGAGAATAATTTATTTTTTGTATAAAAAAATATAAAAAATAAAAAAAAAAAAGTATAATCCATGTTTGAAGAGTTCATCTACATCCTAGAATCATGATCTTTAGTTGCACATAGTTGATGATCTACTTCTTGGCATCTTCTAACCTCCCAGAATAAATAAAAAGAAAAAGAAAAGAAAAAGAAAGAAGAAAGAAAGAAGAGAGGAGAGGAGAAGAGAAGGGAGAGAAAAAGAGAGGAAAAGGGTATTTTTCTCCCAAGGGGGGCTCTCTATTCAAGTTTGGCATATAAGGGCTTTAAATAGAGGAAGAATGGAGATTGTGAGTCCTTGTTGGAGTCTAATACGAGTTTGGCTCGAATTGTTTGAGCCTGTTGAATTCTTGCAATCGAATGATGATCTAGTATCTCAAATCTCATCAAAACCCACCTTCTGGTTCCTGATCAAGCCTTGGATTGAATATAAGCCATCGGGTCTCTCAATCGGTTGAACTTCAGCCATTAGATGGCGCCTTTGGGTGTCTTGTCTGAAATCGAAATTAATTCCCTCCATTTGATACTGACTGGCTGTGTCGACACCCACACGATCGTGCACTGAAAGCGCTGAAGAACTTGGATCAAAGTCAGCTTCTACTCTCATCCATCCGATCATTCTTGAAAAGGGCTACCGACCGTCGAATAGCGCATAGTGCTCGTCTGCCCTTTTAGACCACAACAAGACAGTCTACTACTACATTAATCAAGTCTTATAAACCGCATGATTTTCTAACGCGGGCCTAACGTCATGCTGAGGGTGGCTGGGTTTGGTTCGCTGAGGGTGCATGCATGGGCCAGGTTTTCTTCTGAGCTGATCGATTCAGCCGACCGATTTTTATTTTAATTTAATTTTTTTTATTTAAACCTTTGAGTTCCATAATAATTCTAATTTAGCTTCGATTTGCATGAAATTTATTACGTTAGAACCCATAAATTGAGCTCTTCACATTAGTGGGCTTTATTCCTATAAATATTAATAAAAATATTAATTTTTTAAAATAAATATTAATTATTATATATTTTAATACTTTTATTTAGTATTTTTTGATGTTTATCACACCTTCCAACTTGAGTTTTACTCATCCTCGAGTAAAAAAAAGAAAGTTAGAAGTATGTACCGATTTGATAAAATATGAAAGTTTCTTAAAGTTAGTTGATACCCAGTTAGAGATTTAAGAAATATTTCATCAAATTATTAATTTTATCCCAATATAGTGGTTAAGTGAAGAACATAAAATTTAAGAGCTTTTCTTTGATCAATTCTCCATCTTTATTCTTTAAATTTGCTATCTTTAATATGGACTAGAGTTTGTTTTTTTTTTTCCAGCTGGTGCAATCTCTTAACCCCTTAAGCTTTCTATCTGACCCTTGTAGTGAGCTTTGGACCAATGACTTTCAAATCAGTTGGCTTTAGGACATTAAGTATAGAACATCCCTTGGGCTTACTAACTTGAGTCAAATATGCTATAGGTTAAAACTAACTATTTAACAAGCTTCTTTATATTGCCCATTTTTTTATGTGAATAATATTGCTTACTTAGGCAATGAGATCCGATTATTCAGTGGAAGACCAATATTTAGAACTTGCTCTTTATTCTTCTTTTTTTTTCAAAAATTTTTTATCACTATTTTTTAAAAAAAAATCATAATTTTTGTCATTCATACCCATATAAAGTAGATTCTTTATTGAATAAGGGCTGGAAGAAGGTTTTTGAATCACTCAGAAATTTATTCTATTCTAGACCTAAACATTTATTAGATTTTCTTAATAATTGGATCCTTAGTGTTTCAAAAATTTTCTAGACCATTAATCAATCATTGATTAAAATGCCTAAAAAAAATTTAAATCAAGATGAAATTAGGTACATAAAACTAATTAATACCATAATTAAGGATTTAATTAAAAATTTATTTATCCTTCCCTCCAACTTAATTTCCATTATCCTCAATGGAGGAAAGAAATAGAGTATGATAAATGATAAAAAAAATAATAAGAAAAGAGTTCACCTGATTTAATATATTCTTGGCTCGGCCTAGACTTTAATTGTTCTTCGTCTAGCATGGATTTGTAGTTCTCCCACCAACTTAATTCTAAAAGAAAGATAAACTAAAAAGATAAAAAAATATTAAATGCAAAAACCTAGGTTGCCTTCCAGTAAGCGCTAAGTTTAACGTCTTCAACTGGACCTTACAAAAGAGTTTTAGGTAAAATTAATTTTAATGTATCCTTCATGGTTCCAAAAGGATAGGGCCAATCAGGAGGCCTTGTTATCATGATAGAATAACATTCATGGAATGCTTTTTGGCGGTTAAGCATAGCTCAGTTCAATAGAGTGTATGGAGCAAGTATGTTGTAACAAATTCTAAAAGTATCATAGTAATCAGGAAGGAATTATGTTTGATGGGCCAAAATCGGGAGTGGTGGTTTAGGAATTTCTTCAATTATAACCTAATCTACCCCACTTTCTTTTTCGGATATGATATGTCTAGGCATCAATTCTTCCTAATCCAAATCATGACACTTTTTTCAAATTAATTTGAAATCTATCGCTATACATTATTTTAATATTATAGATAAATTTTGGAGGCCATCCTCAAAAGTACTGTCGAATAATT
The DNA here is from genome assembly GCA_006176705.1 of Cocos nucifera. Classification (NCBI taxonomy): domain Eukaryota; kingdom Viridiplantae; phylum Streptophyta; class Magnoliopsida; order Arecales; family Arecaceae; genus Cocos; species Cocos nucifera. The sequence goes on along the minus strand of QRFJ01001554.1, from coordinate 139,002 downwards.
AAAAATCATTCATAAAATTATTATCCCTTATTTTAGCAATATCCTAACCAACAGCTTCTTTATGTGCATTTAGAACATCCATAAGTTGGTCTTCTTGGGTAGGTATCACTAGTAGGATGCTAGTTGTTGAGAATGCACACTCTTCCCACACAGATCGACGTGGCCACCGGTGATCAGCCAAGCAACAAGAAAGAACCTCTCAGAGATTATTGCGGAAGCACGATCAAACAATTCAAAGAATAAAGAAGAAGAGATTTTCAAAAGAAAAGAACTTTTATTAAGTATATTTCAATCTCATTACAATCTTGACCTATTTCCAGTATATATACTTTACAAAGGGTCAACTACAAGCTCATAAAAAAACTCTCCAAATCCAAACAATCCACCTACATAAAATAATAACCCGCAAAAATTGAGCCGGCTCAGTTTTAGACTGAGCCAGCTAACCTGTGACTGGGTTGGCTCAGTCTGAGACTAAACTAATCCATTTGTATACCATGCCAATAGCCCAAAAATGTTGCTTTCTATCTAAATTTTTCTCTGAGATCTAGTCGATCCAGTTTCCAACTTAGCCGACCTAGTCTTAGGATGAGCCAACCCAGTTTCTGAATTTTGCTAGGAGAGCAGATTTCTCTTCCGACTCGCTTCCATCTTTTCGTGATCTGTCTTCTTATATTTTCAAGACTTGAGAGTGCCACTGCTGAGCTCACATTCTCCACCTTGGTGCTTTCAAGTCCTTGTGAACTCATCTCTTCTCAACAGATCCATCTGTGCCACACATCTCTGAAAGTTATCTCTAGAGAGGACCTTCATGAGTACATCAGACTGATTCTATTTGGTATGAACCTTCATCAGTTCCACTTCACCTTCCTCTATCAACTCTCTGATCCTGTGGTATCTCACGTCTATATGCTTTATGTGCGCATAATAGACTGAGTTTTGTGCTAACATCAGAGAACTCTAACTATCATTGAACAATGTAACCTTGCTCTGCTCTACCCCTAACTCATCAATCAACCTCCTAAGCCAAAGAGCTTTCTTTACAGCCTCCATTATCCCAATGTACTCGGCCTCTATGGTAGACAAGGCCATGATTGGCTGAAGGATTAATCTCCAAGACACCGGTCCACCATATACGTAGAAGAGGTATCCAGTAGTAGACCTCCTTGTATTAAGATCACTAGTATAATTTGCATCAATAAATCCTTTTAGAGGATCTGAACCTTCATATATCTTCATAGATTATTCTCCAAATCCTTCCGACTATCCACCAAACACCAAACCATAATCCCTTGTTCCATGCAGATATCTCAATATCCATTTCAATGCTTTTCAATGTTCCTTCCCAGAGTTAGCTATGTATCTACTGACCGTGCTCACTGCATGTGCTATATTTGGTCTACAGCATACCATAGTGTACATTATACTACCTACAAAATTTATATAAGAGACTCATTCCATGTACTCTCTCTCCTCTTATGATCGAAAGCTCTATAACTTAGAGAGAGACATATGGCTCGATAATGGCATCTCTGCAGGTTTGGCCTTCTCCAACCCAAACCTCTCCAGAACTTTCTAGACATATTTTTCTTATGATAAATGGAGCACTCCTTTGCACCTATCTCTGCAAATCTTCATTCCAAGGATTTTCTCAGTTGGACCCAAATCCTTCATCTCAAACTCAGATGATAATGTCCTGTTCAACCTTTTCACAGCATCCATGCTTCTACTGGCTATGACCATATCATCTACATACAGTAACAGGAACAGAGCATCCTTCTCATCTACATTCTTAATGTAAACACAGCAATCATGTTCACATCTACTAAAATCCAGGCTCAAGACAAAGCTATCAAACCTTCAATACCACTAACTAGGAGATTTTTTCAAGTCATACAAAGACTTTTTGAGTAAATACACCTTTTCTTCCTATCCCATCTCCATGAAACCATCTAGCTGCTTCATGTAGATTCTTTCCCCCAATGTCCCATGAAGAAAGGCCATCTTCACATCCATCTATTCCAATTTCATGTTATGCTATGCCATCAGTGACAGCAAAACTCGAATAGATGTATGACACACCATAGAAGAGAAAATTTTTATATAGTCAATCCCTTCCCTATGTGAGTATCCCTTTGCTACCAGCCTTACTTTGAATCTGACTTCACTTTGTTCTGAAGGTGCCTTTTTTTTTGTGAATACCCACTTTGAGCCAATAGATTGAGCACCCTCTGAAAGATCCATCAGCTGCCATGTCTGATTCTTCTCAAGTGATTCCATCTCCTTCATCATGGCCAGCATCCATGAATCATGATCCTCACTCTCCATGGCCTCTACATAATTCTCTAGATCTTCATTAGCAGTGATGAGTGCATAGGAGATAACCTCATTAATGCCATATCAGACCAGCCTTCTAATAGTATGCTAGGGCTTGTGCAAAGTCACTTCCACTGGCACATCTCTGCCTGATGTCTGTGGATGCTCCTGCACATCAATCTAAACTACCAGCTCTCCATGCTGATTTTCAATTTGAGATAATATTTTTCTGCCCAGCTTCACCTCAACAGGAATACTCCTATAAGTGGATGTAACCTGCATGTCATCATTCTTTGACTAGCCACCGCTGTTCACCTTTATTTTTTTAGTTTCATCTATCCCAGACCTCCTCAAGATGCTTTTCTCATCAAAGATAATGTCCCTTCTGATCACTAACTTCTGTGTCTGAGAGTCCCACAGTAGGTACCCCTTGACTCCTTGTGGATATCCTATGAATGTCATCTTTTGAGATTTTGGATCTAATTTGCTCCTCTCGGTTGCCTCCATATGTGCATAGGCTGTGCAACTGAAAACTTTTAGATAGTCAAGCTCCACCTTCTTCCTACTCCTGACCTCCTTTGGAATGCCTCCATTTAGCTTATGATGAGGGGACCTATTCATAAGAAAATAAGAAAAAGTTAGAACATCATCTCAAAAAAACTTTGGAAGTGATGTCTGTAGCCTAAAACTTCGTATCTTCTCGATCAGTGTCCGATTTATCCTTTCTATGACACCATTTTGCTAGAGAGTCATCTTCACCATGTAATGGCATTTGATACCATTTTTCTCACAGTACCTCCTGAACTCCAGGCTTGTATACTCCCCTCCATTGTCCAATCTCAAATACTTCACCTATCTTCCTTACTCCTCTACCTCAGCTCTCTAGGCTCTAAACCAGGCAAACACTTCTGATTTTTCTCTGATCAGATAAACCCACACCTTCCTTAAGAAATTATCAATGAAAGTGATAAAGTATTTTACCCCACCTCTAGCTGATACAAAAGCTGATCCCTTCACATCCGAGGGCACTAAATCCAGCACTCCCTTACTGTGCTTGGTACTTCTAGCAAACTTCATCCTATATTATTTGCCAAAGATGCATGGCTCACACAAATCTATGCCCTCCTTCTTCAAGACTGGGATCATACCTCTTCTGCTTAGTTCTGTGAATCCACGATCACTCCTATGACCCATCCGATAGTACCATAGTATATAAAATCTGCTTTTCCTGTGCCATTGCTAGCACCTCTATACTATCATTCAATGCTGAGCCTTTCATTCTGTAAAAATTATTGCTCGGTCTTCTACCTCTCATCACCACCAAAGCTCTCTTAAAAATTTTCAAACATCCACTCCTAGCCTGACTACTAAAAGCATAATCCTACTCCTCCAAGTAGCCCAAAAAAATCATTTTTTTTATAATTTCGATATATGCCTGATGTTTGATAATGTACGAGTGATCCCATCGTACATCCTCATCCTAATAGAGTCAATTCCAGCTACTTTGCATGAGTGATCATCTCCAAGGCTGACACTTCCACCATCAGTCTTCTGATAGATAGCAAACCATTTCCAACGAGAAGTATAGTGGTGTGAGCATGCTGAATCCAATATTCACATAGTATTGCACTCTATGGATCTATCTGATACAACTAGTAGATCTTCTCCACTACTCATAGAAGCTGTATCATCTTCCTTACTAGCCTTCTCTTTTTCTGATCTCAAAAGAGGACAATCTCTCCTCAGGTGTCCAAGCTGATGATATTTATAACATTTCAATGTCATCTTCCTCTGATCATGAGAGTTTGACCTATCCATGGATTTTTCTCTTACATTCTCCTTTGATCTTCCCTGTCTTTCATTCACAGCCAAGATCTTAGACTTAGGGTCTTCCTTGTAGATCTTTTTTCTTTGCTCATTTGATCTGAGCACACCAACAATCTCTTCATAGTTTAGGATCTCCTTCCCATAAACTAAAGTTATTATGAGACCATCATATGAACCTGGAAGAGAACATCATAGCAGCAGTGTTCGATCCTCCTCGTCGATCTTCATATCCAAATTCATCATCTTAGAACACACCTGATTGAACCTTTGGATATGTGCAACAAGATCTCCACCTTCGAGCATCCTCAGACTATATAGTTGTTTCTTCAACCATAGCTTATTGGTCATGTTTCTCTCCATGTATGTATTTTTCAATCTCTCCCAGAGCTCCTTTGCTGTAGTCTCTGTGTAAACCTCAGACAAAACTTGATCGGCCAAGCACATCCAGATTGTACTAAAAGTAATTTCCTCCAACTCTTTCCAATCCTTAGTACTCATCTTTTTCTGCCTTTCTTTTGTCAAGATCTTATAGATTCTTTGCTGAACCAACAAGTTCTTTACTCTTTACTGCCATAGGATAAAGTTTTCCTTACCATCAAACTTTTCAAAATCTACCTTGAATCCACTCATTCCCATAATTTCAAATAAGTTAAGAACAAATCTCTAACACCCTTCACGATCACACACACTAGCAAAACTATCCTCCAAAGAAGATCTAACTAGCCCTAGGTCCTCTTTCCAAACTTCTGTATCATCATTCCTTCATGTAAACAATCTTCATCTCAATCTAGAGACAACCATGAAACAAACTAAAAGTTTTAGGATAAAACCTGATGCAATAGATCCTAGATATAGTAAATTTTAGGTGTCTTTCTTTCTTCATGCAACATCGCTCTAATACCAATTATTGAGAATACATACTCTTCCCATGGATCGACATGGCTGCCGGTGATCCGCCATGCAATAAAAAAGAACCTCTTAGAGATTACTGTGGAAGCACGATCAAACAATTCAAGAAATAGAGAAGAAGAGAATAAGAGATTTTCAAGAGAGAAAAACTTTTATTAAGTATATCTCAGCCTCATTACAATCTTGACCTATTTTCAGTATATATACTTTACAAAGGATCAAGCCTAAGCTCACAGAAAACTTTCCAAATCCAAACAATCCACGTACATAAAATAATAACCTATGAAAATTAAGTCGACCCAGTTTTAGACTGAGCTGGCTAACCTACGACTGGATCGGCTCAGTCTCAGACTGAGTCAATCTAGTTGTGTACCATGCCAATAGTCTAAAAATATTATTTTCTATCTGAATTTTTCTCTAAGACCTAGCCAATCTAGTTCTGGACTGAGCGGCCCAGTTTCTAACTTAGCCGACCCGGTCTTAGGATGAGCCGATCCAGTTTCTGAACTTTGCTAGTAGAACTGATTTTTCTTTCGACTCGCTCCCATCTTTTCATAACCTTCTTCTCATTTTTTTAAGACTTGAGAGCGCCATTTCTGAGCTCACACTAGTAGATTCATCAGGAAATAGTTTTAATTATTGATTAATTGATGGTTCTAACAAGGGTGCTATTAGTGGGCTAGTTGGTGGCTCAAGTTTTTCAATCCAAAGTGGGATGGTTTTAAGGTAGGATATATCTATTTGGTCATGAACTTTTGTATTGTACCCATCATCATCAAAATCATCCACCTCATAATGAGCCATATAGAGATTTAATGATTCCTAGTAAAGATCTATGGGTGAAGCTTCTTTTAGTATGTTGTTCACTTATGGTTGTTGGGAATTCTCTACTAAATCCATCATCTCATTAGTTTGTCCATCCCCACTCAAAGGGTTGGGTGATTCTAAGAAACTCGGGAATGGGGCCATATATGAGTAAGGTGATGGAATTGGTATTTTCTACCATTCTGGTTCTTTTCTATATATTTTTTTCTCAATTATATGGTCTAAAAGGATCTTTTCAATTTTATAGGATTGTTCTATGATCATATTATTTTTGAAAGATTTAATTTATTATTCAGAAAAAGTTATAGGGACATCAAAATTTCTAGCCAGGTATGGTCCCTTAGGTTTACTCTCGGGTTGATTAGGCAACTCACTTTCACTAATAGCCTTGAATAACTAACCTATCTAAATTTCTAAATGGGCAATGGCTTGAGAGTTTGAATTTATAAGTTGGTTTGGTTAATAAGATCGTTTTGTGATTTCATCATGTCTTCTAAGCTTTTTTCTAAAGAATTAAGCTTTTGATCCTTTGGATTGCTTAATGGTTGATTGATAAATTCTAACTCATCTACTGCTTGTTGAATCTTTTCTTCAAAAATTGACTCATTATTATTTGAAAAAGATTGATATTGCGGGTCGGGCATATTATAAGGTGCATCCATAAAAGTGGATCTTTGTGGCATCGGGATAATCATTGATTGTGATTGTCATGAAAAATTTGGTTGAGCCTCCTAGCTTTGATTGCCACAAAAAATTATTTTCTAATCTGTAGGCTATTTGGGTTTGATCATGATAAATTTGCTCATACATATACTCAAAAAATTGATTTGGACATCTTCTTGCAAAGTGGGTAGGGCTCGAATAAATTGCACAAACTTATTATGCAGAAAGAAGAGATGGATAGGAAGAGTTTTCATTAGCTATTAGATGATCTAATTTATTAGATAACTCATCCACTCTACTCTCGAGATCCATCTCAGATTATTCTGGTTATTCAAATATGTATAATCTAGGGTTCTAAATCAAAGCAATCCTCTTTTGATTATTATTATATTATTTTATTTTCTTTTTAAAATATAAGAAAAAAGATGAGGAGAGAGAATTCTAAAGATGAGAGTCCTAGATCTAGAGATAATAGAGGAGAGTATTTTAATTAGGGTTTGAATTGTAATGGCAAACAATTAAACAAGTATGAACTCTCTATCCTAGGGTTAACCTAAATCTAGATAGCTCCTAATTGTCAAGATCACCTTCAAACCCTCCAAGTAAAGAATCAGTCACTCAACTGACCAGATAAGTGTAAGATCAGTGAGAGTCCCCTTATTGCTTTTCTTAGATATCAATTATCTTAGCCAAGTAAGCTAACGAAATCAATTAAGTAACCACCTTCCTTCGAAACGTGATCCTTGAACCACTTGTCTTAGACACCAGTCAAACTAATTGACCCGAATCTGATCTAACTTTTAGGATTTTTTGTCCTATTGAGCTCGAATATCCTAGGAACAACATCTAATTAATTTTAAATTAAGGTTTGGATCAATGCAATATGAAGGATGGTGGTTTATGGGCTAAGAAAGAGTGATCAAATTTTCATCTTATCTTGTTTAATGGATTGTGCCCTTATATTATAAATATGCAATGCAAATAAAATAAAATATCCTAATATGTTAAAAATTAATTTTATATTATATTTTTAATTTTGCTAAATTATTTAAGTGTTATGAGATATTAGTGTTTTTTTAGGATTTATAGTCTTATCTTTTTTTAAGTATATTTAAAATTTTTAATTATATTCGATTTTGCAAAGAAAGTAAATTCAAGTGATTAAGTCATAAAAGGATATAAATTAATCTAAACTATATAAAATAAGAAATTAATTATATAAAATAAGATAATTATTTAGCAATGCAATTAAGATAATTTAACTAGAAAGAAATAAACAAACCATATATGAAAAGTAATATAAAGAAAAAATTTAAAAAAAAAACATAAATATGTATGAAAAGCAAAAATAGAAAAGCAGTAAATAATAAATTAGAAATTAAAAGTAGTGAAATAAATAAGTAAAGCAAATAAGGTAACAAAATAAAGTAGTAAAATAAAGCAAAATAATAAATAAATGAATAAAATAAAGTAGTAAAATAAATAAGGCAATAAAGCATATAAAGCAATAAATAAGAAAAGAAAATTTATTTTTTTAAAATTTTTTTAATTATTATTTTATTGAAGCAACCATACTACAATCTTCGGTAATGGTGCAAAAAATTTGACTACTTATCGTTAGAACATCAAATAAAAATTAAAATCGATCTACCTATTAATTAGAACAGTGGTAAGTTAAGTATCGATTTTCTCGAGAATTAAAAGTTGAGTTGCATTTAATTTAATTAAAAAAATAAATTAATTTTAAAATAAAAATTTAAATAAATTAATTATGATTTAGAAAATTAAAATAAAAAAAGTAACTTTTAATGAATTAGGGATTTTGGAATTAAGAAAAAGTATTCTAGAATTTCGAATCCATCTCTAACAGGATTGTGGTAATTTTTTTTAATGTAAGAATTTAATATTTTTTAAGAATTTAGTTATGACTATAACCTATTTTTTTTGGGCATAAATCATATCTTTCGATCATGATCCATCTTAATAGAATCATAAGCTATTCAATACTTTAATTCTTAAAAATTTATAATATAATTTTTACCAATTCTCTTTAATATAAACTATTAAATCGAGTACGGACTGTATCTTTCGATTACAATCTATCTCCATAAACATAGCCTATTTAAATATCAATCAATAATAAGTATGTTAAAATCTCATGCATGGAGGATAGAATTTAGGATTGGATAGGAGAAAAATTTATTCTTTGCATAAAAAAATTATTAAAAAAAAAAAAAAAAAATACAATCCATGTTTGAAGACTTTATCTATATCCTAGAATCATGATCTTTAGTTGCACATAATTGATGATCTGCTCCCCGGTATCTTTTGATCTCCTAAAATAAATAAAAGGAAAAAGAAAAGAAAAAGAAAGAAGAAAGAAAGAAGAAGAGAGGAGAGGAGAAGAGAAGAGAGAAAAAGAGAGGAAAAATGTGTTTTTCCCCTAATGGGGGCTCTCTATTCAAGTTTGGCATATGGGGGCTTTAAATAGAGGAAGAATGGAGTTTGTAAGTCCTTGTTGAAGTCTAATCTAAGTTTGGCTCGAATTGTTTAAGCTTGTTGAATTCTAGCCATCGAATGATGATCTAGTGTCTCAATCCCATCAAAATCCACCGTCTGGTGCCCGATCAAGCCTTGGATTGAATATAAGTCGTCAGATCTCTCAATTGGTTGAATTTCAGCTATTAGATGGTGCCTTTAAAGCTGAAAGAGTCCTATTTAAAATCAAAATTAATTCCCTCCATTCGATCCTGACGGGCTGCATCGATGGCCACACGATCGCGCACTGAAAGCATTGAAGAACTTGGATCAAAGCTAGCTTCTATTCTCGTCTGTCCAATCATCCTTGAAAAGGGTTGTTGACCATCGGATAGCGCATAGCACTCGTCCGCCCTTGTAGACCATGACAGGACCTGGTCTACTGCTACAGTAACCGGGTCTTATAAATCACATGATTTTCTTATGCGGGCCTGACATCATGCTGAGGGTGGCTAGGTCTGGTTCACCGAGGGTGCATGCATGGGCCAGGTTTTCTTCTGAGCTGGCCGATTTTTAATTTAATTTATTTTTTTCCTTCATTTAAACTTTCGGCTTCCATAATAATTTTAATTTAGCTTCGATTTGCATGAAATTTATTACGTTAGAACCCATAAATCGAGCTCTTTATATTGGTGGGCTTTTTTCCTATAAATATTAATAAAAATATTAATTATTTAAAAAAATATTAATTATTATATATTTTAATACTTTTATTTAGTATTTTATGATGATTATCGATAATGAAGTTAGAGATTGACTCAATGCGCTCAAACCAAGTCTGGACCTTGGTAGAACCACCTAAAGGTATCATACCTATTAGATATAAATGGATCTTCAAGAGACAAATAGATGTCGATGGTAATGTAGAGACATTCAAGACTAGGCTAGTAGCGAAAAGGTATAGTCAACACGAAGGCATTGACTATTAGGATACCTTTTCATCCATAGCCATGCTTAAATTTATCCACATATTGCTTACTGTTGTAGTCTATTTCAATTATGAAATATGATAAATAGACATGAAAACGACGTTCTTAAATGAATATCTTGAGGAAGATATTTATATAGAATAACTGCTTAGTTTCACCTCCAGTGATGATGATCACAAGATCTGTAAGCTGTAAAGATCCATCCACGAACTCAAGCAAGCATCTCAGAGCTGGAATGCTCATTTTAATGATGTGATCAAATTATTTAATTTTATTAAAAATAAGGATGAGTCCTATGTATTCAAAAAGATCAATGGGAGCGGTGTTGTCTTCCTCATATTATATGTTGATGATATCTTCCTGATTGAAAATGATATTTTCATATTTACATCAATCAAAATATGGTTGTCGAAAGAATTTTCTATGAAAGATCTAGGAGAGGCATCCTTTATATTAGGAATTAAGGTCTATAGGGATAGACCAAAAAGGATGCTAGGTCTCTCATAGAAGATGAACATAAAGGAGGTGCTGAAAAGGTTCAGTATGGAAAACTCTAAGAGGGAATTAGTGCCCTTCAGACATGGCATTCATCTCTCCAAGAAGATGTGTCTCAATACACCTGAGGAGATTGAATGCATGAGCAAGATCTCTTATACTTCGGCAATAAGGAGCCTTATATATGCCATGTTACATATACGATCTGATATCGCCCATGCTATGAGTGTCACAAGTAGGTATCAGTCGAATCCAGACGAAGAATACTGGACTTCTGTGAAATATATTCTTAAGTACTTAAGAAGAACTAAGAATATGTTTCTGATCTTTGAAAATGAAGAACTCCACATCCAGAGGTATACAGACTCAAACTTTATGTCTAATATAGATGATAGAAGTCGACATCTGATAGTCTGTTTGTGTGCAATGGTAGTGCTATTAGCTGAAAGAGTTTCAAGTAGACCATAATAACAAATTCTACTATGGAGGCAAAATACATCGCTGCATCAGAGGCTGCAAAGAAAGCATTCTGATGCAAGAAGTTCACTACAGAGCTTGGAGTATTACCATCGAATGTCGTCCCTCTATACTACGATAACAATGGCGCCATAGCTCTAGCTAAGGAGACGAGGTCTCACTAAAAATCTAAGTACATCGAGCAGCAATTTTACCTCATCCATGATTACCTCGAGAAGGGATACATCGAGGTCAAGAGAGTCGACTCCGTGGAAATGTGGTAGATCCACTAACGAAACCTTTAAGCCAACAGAAGATTGAAGTCCATCATGAGAAGATGGGACTTAGATTTATAGCCAATTGGCTTTAGATCAAGTGGAAGTTTGTTAGATATGTGCCCTAGAAGTCAGATTGGCTAACACTTATAATACACTTTCTAGGGATATTTTTATAATTTTGAGTTAAAATTAATGAAGGGTTATTTCTCTATCACATTGTGTATTTACAGTGTCTGTGATACATCTTTTGAGTTAATGGGTATGATAATATATATTTTCAAGTGTTAAAAATTTAAGATATGTGTTCTCATAATTAACTCATAAACTACTTCCGATCATAGGATCATCACAAGGATGATGATTGATCCGAAAGATCGATATACGATCACTTTCTTATGGTAGATGTATCTTGAATCTATGATGTGGAGATACTGGAGCGAGAGTATAGATACTCGTTGAGAATGAGGGCACTAAGCGTGACCACCTCGAGCAGTCATAAGGAACTCTACCTTCTCATCGATGACTAGCTTGATGCTGCAGTAGTGTATCTAGTTTTTTGATCTGAGGTGCATCGATAATTCTTCTTGAATATGTTATAGTTTGACTACACCATAACTCGATCTCCTAGCCATTTGAAATCTTGAGGTGTATGTTGGCTGTAGCATGTTTATTGTAGGAATTGAATCACACGAATAGGAGATCTATCAATCTCACTAGATGAGAAGTAGTCCTATGATAATCATGAGATCGAGTTCTTAAGCCCATGGCCATGGCAGTGTGATATAATAGAAAAGAGTTTTTTATTAGAATTTCATATCATACTCAAATCGAATGATTCAATTATATGACGGAGTGTTGGGTTTGACTAGTTCACCTTAACCCTAATCCTATCGGAGCCCATGATAGAAGAACCCAATCATACAGGTAGCTACATCGAGATGTTCCCATTTCATTCTAATGGATTGCCATCTTATACTGCTAGGCATCACCGATGGATTTTGGGATCAATTAGAATGGTCTTGATGATCGATCATTCTAATTGGATGAACCAAAAAAGTTCTACTCCATCAAAAGGTATTTCGATGATGTCGATGATAGAGATCGCAACATGTCTCATTACCATATTAAACTAAATCTAACTGGATCACACAAACAAGATTTGGGTCTGAATATGATCAATTGGGATAATCCAATTTGATTGATTTAGATTTGATGCAATTGTTAGATATATGTGCCCTAGAAGCCAGAATTGGCTGACACTTGTAATACACTTCTAGGGGCAAAATTGTAATTTTGACTATAATTAATAAAATGGGTTATTTTCTATCACACCTGTGTATTTAGTGTCTGTGATACATCCTTTGAGTTAATGGTAATGATAATTCATATTTTCAAGAGTTGAAAATTTAAGACATGAATAATCATTATTAACTCATAAACAGCTCCCGACCATAGGATCATCACAAGGATGGTGATTGATCTGAAAGGTTGGTGTACGATCGCTTCTCTTTAGTAGATGAGTCTTGAGTCTACGGTGTGGAGACACCAGGAGCGAGAGTACAGGTACTCGTTAGAGAACGAGGGCACTGAGCGTGACCACCTCGAGTAGTCATTAGGGAAGTCTACCTTCTCGTCAATGACTGACTCGATGCTGCAGTAGTGTGTCTGGTTCTTTGACCTGAGATGCATCGGCAGTTCACCTTGAGGGTGTTATAGTTTGACTACACCATTACTCGGTCTCCTAGCCATATGGAACCCTGAGGTGTATGTTGGCTATAGCATGTTCATTGTAGGAACTGGATTGCATCAAGATGGAATCTATCTACCTCGGTGGTAGAGGAGCAGCCCTATGATGAATCATGAGAATCAAGTCCAGAAGCCCATGGCCATGGCAGAGTGAAATAATAGAAAGAGTTTCTATTTAGATTTTCACATTGGACTCGAATCGAATGATTACATCATATGACAGAGACTAGGGTTTGACGAGTTCACCTTAACCCTAATCTGATCGGGGCTCAAGATAGAAGAACTTAATCACACAGGTAGCTGCACCAAGAGGTTCGCATTCAGCTCTGATGGGTTGCCACCATATACTGCTAGGTGTCACTGGTGGATTTTGGGAGCAATTAGAATGATTTAGATGATCGATCATTCTAGCTGTTCGAATCAGAAGAGTTCTGATCCATCGAAAGGAGTTTCGATGATGTCGATGATAGAGATCATGACATATCCCATTACCATACAGAACTGAACCTAACTGGGTCACACAAACAAGGGTTTGAATCTGGTGATCATCAATTGAACTGATCTAGTTCAATTGATCTGAATGAGATTCAATTAGGTTCAAGGAAATCGTGCTAGCACTCGATTGAACCTAACGTTCTTCTTTTACTATCATAAATAAGTTGTCCTGACTGAGCCAAAGGAGTTTGTGCTCAATCAGAGGCCTTCATATGGTCTGACTGGAGGTTGTCCAAGTTAGAAAAGGTTGTCTTATTTTATAAGACATTACCTGCCATTTTTGGTCACCTGCCATTTCTTGTCCTTTGACTTTGGTCAAAAGTTGACCTTTGACTGGTCAAATGTTGACCATTGACACTTTGACTTTTGTCCACGTGTCATGCACCTATTGGAGAGCTGGTGGGGGCCTGTCCCCCTGCCAGAACCTGGCAAGGAGGAGGGCGCACGCCACCCTAGGCGTGTGCCCAAGTTGGAGGCGCCTTGGAGTCCTTGTTGGACAAGGACTCCACCTCCCTTTTGGATTCCAATCAGAGTTCTACTAAGAATCCAGTTTGACTGGTCTTAGGCGCCCCTCTAAGGAGGAATCCAGGGGTCTCTATTCCAACCAATCAGATTTAGATCTGATTTCACAAAGGGTTGTGATTGGTTGAGGAGGAAGAGGAGTTGGATCACGCTTAGTCTATAAATAAGACCCTGCGCCCAACTCAGATTCTAAATGCAATTAGAATAGAGATTTCCCACGCCCCAAGGCTGCCTCTCCCCTCTTCCTCCATGCCTAAACTTCTCCTCCTTCTCCTCTCCACGTCCAAAAGAGTTTTGGACTTAGGTTGGTGCGATTCCAGATCAAAAGAAAGGCGATCAAAAGCAAGAAGGCTGCACTGCTGCAAAGGACGACTGCTGATCTTCAAAAGGAGTTTTGAAGATCCTCCAGATCAGATCCAGATCTGAATTTTTGGAGGCATGATAGAGAAGAAGAGGATCTCCAGATCCAACCTGAGTGGATACCGGTAGAGGCCAGGCGCTTGCGTGGCTAGATCCAGAACCTTCCGCTGCAATCAGGATCATCTACAGGGTAATAGGATTACCCAAATCAGGTAAATTAAATTTGATTTAATTTATCTTATTTTATTTTATTTATTAAAATAATAAGAATCAGATCTAAAATATATCAAGATCTGATTGGGATCAAGAGAAAAATTTTTGAAATATATCTCTTGATCTGATCAGATCTGGACGAACCTGGACCGGGAAATCAGGATTTCCCTTCAACTGGTATCAGAGCCATGGTTCTAAATTGTTTAGATCTGATTTTAATTTTATTTTAATTAGAAAATAAAGTGATTTTAGATGTCACATGAGATGTGATCAGATCTGAAATCAGAAAAAATTAAAATTAAATGATTTGGATCTAAGATTAAGAAGATATGCATGACTAGTTCTAGAATAGAATAGTTCTATAGAATAGTTTTGCATGTCTTTGATTTAATCTGATTAAATCATATTTTAGATCTTCTTATTTACTATTTTTTGATATTATAAGTGTTATAATAACATCTGATAAAATAGCAAATAAAAATTATTTAATTTTAAATATCATATGAGATATGATTGATGCATGTCTAGACTAGTTGTAGAATAGTTCTACATAATTGTCTAGATTAGAATTTATTTTGATTAGATCAATTTAAATCTAATTTTTTAGATTATTATGAGATAATTTAGATCTGAAAACATGCATGATTTGATACATGAGATGTATGCAAAATATGCCATGATTAGATCTAATTTGTATATGAGATATATGATATAGATCTATAAACTGTTTTGTAGTATTGACATGTTCCTGATTAAGGCGTTCCTCTTGGCCGTCCGGTCATAAGAACGAAGAAGGGTTTAAAGGCCCTCTCTTCCCATTCGATGGGGTGTTCTTATGATGTGTAGGGGTGCTGCGTGTTCGTCCTTAATCAGAAACCCAAAACTTACTTTCTGCAAAACCCTAGATCCTGAAACCCTAGGATTTATTGTGCATATTTTGTTTATGAACCCTACTTAATTAAGAATTAAGTTTATGGAATATTAATTAGGTCTAAAATTGAGAATTTCAGATCTAAGACATATTCATAATACTGGGTTCGGGCTTGGGTAGCTCAATTAGGTCTAAGCGGTTGATCAAACCGAATCAAGAGTTGGTTAGATGGGATCAACAATGCTTAAATTGACCAGCCTAATAGGATTAAGTCTGGGTCAAGATCGAGTCACGATCAAGCAAGACCTAATTAGGCTCAGAGGTTAGAGTCTGGATTGTAGGCTAACCCAATTGGTTCTGACTCAACAATTTGGTGTCTAAGGTAAGTTTGGCATAGACGACCGACTGGTTTTTAATTGGAAGCTACTCGACCTGAATGCGTTCTTGTACGAGTTAATGGCATATTCCTTCCACCGGTCTCACTTACCTGGCCATATCTGTTGACACAGTTCTGATCTGAGGTGGTCAATAATCCGAGCTAACCCATGCCACTAGGTTAGTCATAATTGTTATGACTAAGCCAAGTCTAGTTTAATGAGACCTGAATCAATTCTCCCTAAGAAAAGATTAAGTCTGAGGTCTTCCACCATTGTAGATGTGCGGGCCCTTCCCGGGGTTGATTGTTCTCGGCTGGATACAGTGGCTCAGTTGCACCGGGAAGATGCAACCATGTCTATTAGGCATTGGATGCTATGGGCTGGAGGATGAGTTGGGCTCAATATTTCGGATACGGTGAGAGACTCAATTAGGAACCCAGTCTATGCAAATGGTGGGTCTGACTTAACTAAGGAGTGGATCAATATTTCCGGATACGGTGAGATTCATGAATTAGAGACCAAGTTTGGGTGCACCATGATTAGAGAATCATTGAACAAGAGTTGTTCACTCATTGGCTAACCCATCACCAATAACTGTTAGGTGAGGTGATGAGTCAGTTGGTGAGACCGCACCACCCACTAGAAATCATTAATCGTGGAGATTTTCGCATCTCTACAGAGGGAGTGTAGGGATCCGAGAAAATAGTGGGAGCTAATTTGTTTAAAAATAAAATCCCTAAACAAATTGGTCAAGTCAAAATTACAGTATCTAACTAGAATCTTTGACTCTCTACAGGAAAAATGTCTGCGTCCAACCCATTGGCACGTATCCTAGGACACACATAGACTGACTGGACCCAATTATAAAGATTGGCTCAGGAACTACAAAATTATTTTGGGTTCAGAGAAGTTAACACCATGTTTTGGACCAGGACCCTCCCACCTTACCAGCTCCGTCCATCCACTTGAACAGAGAGCGTCTCTGGAAAAATGGATTGACGAAGATAATAAGGCCAGATACTTACATGTTGGGCTCGATGTCTGATGAGCTCCAGCGCCAACATGAAGATATCGGGACTGCTCGCCAAATGTTGGCTCACCTGCAGGAGATGTTTGGTGAACAGAGTCGCGCAGCCAAATATCAAGTCACAAAATGACTTTTTAAGGCTAAGATGCGTGATGGGCAGTCAGTCCAAGATCACTGTCTGACAATGATCAAGGACATGGAAGAGCTTGAGAAGCTCGGTGTGAAGTTGGACTTGGATCTGCAGAACGATATTATTCTGCAATCCTTGACTGATGCATATGGGCAATTCATCATGAATTACCACATGCATAAACTTCAAAATTCCTTGGCCGAGTTAATGAATATGCTGGTTACCGCTGAGCTTTCTATGAAAGGTTCTAAAGGCTCAGTTCTTGCTATGGAACGGACTTCTTCCAAAAGAAAGTCTTATGGAAAGAAAAAGAAGTCTGTGAAAAAGCAAAAGGTGGAAGGATCAAAGAAGAAGAAGGCAGAATCCGAAGAAAAAGGCCGATGGCAAAGGAAAGTGTTTCCATTGCAACAGCGACGGCCATTGGAAGCGGAACTGCCCTACTTACCTGGCCACCCTGAAGAACAAGAAGGAAGGTCCTTCTGGAGGTATGCTCGTTATTGAGTCTAACCTTACGGTTTCTTCTGCATCCAGTTGGGTGCTTGACTCTGGTTCTAGTGCTCATCTGTGCACTTCTATGCAGGGTCTTGAGGATAGCAGGAGGCTGAGGGATGGAGACATGATCCTACGCATCGGTAATGGAGCAAGAGTTGCTGCAGTAGCCGTGGGAACATACCCTCTTCGATTACCATCTGGTTTAGACTTAGTTTTAAAAGACTGTTATTATGTGCCTGCAGCTAGCAGGAATTTGATTTCTGTTTCATGCTTAGCACAAGAAGGTTATGTGATCACCTTCTTTAAGGACCATTGTAACATTCTTTATGAAAGAAATAAAATTGCAAATGGTTTCCTTATTAATGGTCTTTATCAGCTACATATTGATGTACCTATTTTAACTATCGAGCAAAACGTGAATGCCAAACGACCTAGGGATAGTCCAAACGACAGATATCTATGGCACCTGAGATTAGGTCATATAGCAGAAGATAGGATTAACAAATTGGAGAAAAATGGGCTATTGAGTCCATTGACTTTTGAGTCATATCCAACTTGTGAATCTTGTCTTCAAGGCAAAATGACTAAACTCCCTTTTGTTGGACATGGGGAGAGGGCCACAGATCTCCTTGCCCTAGTACATACTGATGTGTGCGGCCCATTTGATGTGCCGGCTAGAGGCAATTTTGTCTACTTCATTACCTTTACCGATGATCTGTCTAGGTATGGGTATGTGTATCTTATGAGACATAAGTCTGAAGCTTTTGAAAAGTTCAAAGAATTCAGACATGAAGTAGAAAAACAAACTGAAAAACCCATTAAGGTTCTTCGATCAGATCGAGGAGGTGAATACCTTAGCCGGGAATTCCTAGACTATCTTAAGGAAAATGGCATAGTCTCTCAATGGACTCCACCAGGAACACCTCAACTCAACGGGGTTTCAGAATGGAGAAATCGGACTCTATTGGATATGGTTCGATCCATGATGAGCTTCACAGACCTCCCTGATTTTCTTTGGGGACATTCATTATTAACTTCAATTTATCTACTGAATAGGGTTCCCTCTAAAACCGTTCCTACCACACCGTATGAGATATGGCACGGTAAGAAACCAAGTCTGAGTCATCTCAGAATTTGGGGTTGTCCGGCTCATGTCAAAAGACAACAAGCGGACAAGTTAGAGTTTAGGTCCTTCAGAGCTCGATTCATAGGATATCCTAAAGAGTCATTAGGATACTATTTCTACATTCCAGAAGACCACAATGTGATTGTGAGTCGACATGCCATCTTTCTTGAAAAATAGTTTATTCAAGATAGCGGCATTGGAAAGCAGATTAAGCTTGATGAGAAAGTCTCACAAGTGGAAACGAGCTAAGGACCAAGTGGAACCAAATCAGGTTGAGCCAATAAGAACACTACCTCCTCCACCTCGTAGATCGGAAAGAGTTTTCCCGTCCCCCTGAAAGATACTTAGGTATTATTTCAGAGGAAGTAGAGGAAATGTTCCTCATAGGTAATGGTGCTCATGGTGATGATCCCAAAACCTACAACGAGGCGATATCAGATATCGACTCCGAGAAATGGCTTGAGGCAATGAAGTCAGAGAATTGACTCGATGCACTCAAACCAAGTCTGGACCTTGGTAGATCCACCAGAAGGTATAGTACCTATTGGGTGTAAATGGATCTTCAAGAGAAAGATTGGTGCAGATGGGAATGTGGAGACATTCAAGGCTAGACTGGTGGCAAAAGGTTATAGTCAACGTGAAGGCATTGACTATCAGGATACCTTTTCCCCGGTAGCTATGCTAAAATCCATCCGCACATTGCTTGCCGTTGCAGCCTATTTCGATTATGAAATATGGCAAATGGACGTGAAAACGGCATTCCTAAATGGATATCTTGAGGAAGATATCTATATGGAACAGCCGCTAGGTTTCACATCCAGTGATACTGATCACAAGGTTTGCAAGCTGCAAAGGTCCATATATGGACTTAAGCAAGCATCTCGGAGCTGGAACACTCGTTTCAATGATGTGATCAAAAAGTTTGGTTTCATCAAAAATGAAGAGGAACCATGTGTTTTCAAAAGGGTCAGTGGGAGCGCTGTTGTCTTCCTCGTATTGTACGTGGATGACATCCTCCTTATTGGGAATGATATTCCCATGTTGACATCAGTCAAGATGTGGTTGTCCAAGGAATTCTCCATGAAAGACCTAGGTGAAGCATCCTTTATTCTAGGAATTAAGGTCTATAGGGATAGACCGAATAGGATGCTAGGACTTTCACAGAAGATGTACATAGAGGAAGTACTAAAGAGGTTTAGTATGGAAAACTCTAAGAGGGGATTAATACCCTTCAGACATGGTATTCATCTTTCCAAGAAGATGTGCCCCAGCACACCTGAGGAAATAGAACGCATGAGCAAGATCCCTTATGCTTCTGCAATAGGGAGCCTCATGTATGCCATGCTATGTACACGACCTGATATAGCCCATGCTGTGAGTGTCACAAGCAGATATCAGTCAAATCCAGGTGAAGAACACTGGACTTCTGTGAAATGTATCCTTAAGTACTTGAGAAGAACTAAGGATATGATGTTGGTCTTTGGTAATGGAGAACTCCAAGTTCAAGGGATACACAGACTCGGACTTCATGTCCGATATAGATGATCGAAAGTCGACATCTGGAAGTCTGTTTGTGTGCAATGGTGGAGCTGTCAGCTGGAAGAGTTCCAAGCAAACTGTGATAGCAGATTCCACCATGGAAGCAGAATATATAGCTGCATCAGAGGCTGCAAAGGAAGCATTCTGGTACAAGAAGTTTGCTGCAGAAATTGGAGTAATGCCATCAGATGCCATTCCTCTTTACTGCGACAACAATGGCGCCATAGCCCTTGCTAAGGAGCCGAGGTCTCACCAGAAGTCCAAGCACATTGAGCGGCGATATCATCTCATCCGCGATTACCTTGAGAAAGGTTACGTTGAGGTCAAGAGAGTCAACTCCGCAGATAATGTGGCAGACCCACTTACAAAGCCGTTGGGCCAGCAGAAGATCGAAGCCCACCTTGAGAAGATGGGACTTAGACTTGTAGCCAATTGGCTTTAGGACAAGTGGGAGATTGTTAGATATATGTGCCCTAGAAGCCAGAATTGGCTGACACTTGTAATACACTTCTAGGGGCAAAATTATAATTTTGACTATAATCAATAAAATGGGTTATTTTCTATCACACCTGTGTATTTAGTGTCTGTGATACATCCTTTGAGTTAATGGTAATGATAATTCATATTTTCAAGAGTTGAAAATTTAAGACATGAATAATCATTATTAACTCATAAACAGCTCCCGACCATAGGATCATCACGAGGATGGTGATTGATCCGGAAGGTTGGTGTACGATCGCTTCTCTTTAGTAGATGAGTCTTGAGTCTACGGTGTGGAGACACCGGAGCGAGAGTACAGGTACTCGTTAGAGAACGAGGGCACTGAGCGTGACCACCTCGAGTAGTCATTAGGAAGTCTACCTTCTCGTCAATGACTGACTCGATGCTGCAGTAGTGTGTCTGGTTCTTTGACCTGAGATGCATCGGCAGTTCACCTTGAGGGTGTTATAGTTTGACTACACCATTACTCGGTCTCCTAGCCATATGGAACCCTGAGGTGTATGTTGGCTATAGCATGTTCATTGTAGGAACTGGATTGCATCAAGATGGGAATCTATCTACCTCGGTGGTAGAGGAGCAGCCCTATGATGATCATGAGAATCAAGTCCAGAAGCCCATGGCCATGGCAGAGTGAAATAATAGAAAGAGTTTCTATTTAGATTTTCACATTGGACTCGAATCGAATGATTACATCATATGACAGAGACTAGGGTTTGACGAGTTTACCTTAACCCTAATCTGATCGGGGCTCAAGATAGAAGAACTTAATCACACAGGTAGCTGCACCAAGAGGTTCGCATTCAGCTCTGATGGGTTGCCACCATATACTGCTAGGTGTCACTGGTGGATTTTGGGAGCAATTAGAATGATTTAGATGATCGATCATTCTAGCTGTTCGAATCAGAAGAGTTCTGATCCATCGAAAGGAGTTTCGATGATGTCTATGATAGAGATCATGACATATCCCATTACCATACAGAACTGAACCTAACTGGGTCACACAAACAAGGGTTTGAATCTGGTGATCATCAATTGAACTGATCTAGTTCAATTGATCTGAATGAGATTCAATTAGGTTCAAGGAAATCGTGCTAGCACTCGATTGAACCTAACGTTCTTCTTTTACTATCATAAATAAGTTGTCCTGACTGAGCCAAAGGAGTTTGTGCTCAATCAGAGGCCTTCATATGGTCTGACTGGAGGTTGTCCAAGTCAGAAAGGTTGTCTTATTTTATAAGACATTACCTGCCATTTTTGGTCACCTGCCATTTCTTGTCCTTTGACTTTGGTCAAAAGTCTGACCTTTGACTGGTCAAATGTTGACCATTGACACTTTGACTTTTGACCACATGTCATGCACCTATTGGAGAGCTGGTGGGGGCCTGTCCCCCTGCCAGAACCTGGCAAGGAGGAAGGGCGCACGCCACCCTAGGCGTGCGCCCAAGTTGGAGGCGCCTAGGAGTCCTTGTTGGACAAGGACTCCACCTCCCTTTTGGATTCCAATCAGAGTTCTACTAAGAATCCAGTTTGACTGGTCTTAGGCGCCCTCTAAGGAGGAATCCAGGGGTCTCTATTCCAACCAATCAGATTTAGATCTGATTTCACAAAGGGTTGTGATTGGTTGAGAGGAAGAGGAGTTGGATCACGCTTAGTCTATAAATAAGACCCTGCGCCCAACTCAGATTCTATGAATGCAATTAGAATAGAGATTTCCCACGCCCCAAGGCTGCCTCTCCCCTCTTCCTCCATGCCTAAACTTCTCCTCCTTCTCCTCTCCACGTCCAAAAGAGTTTTGGACTTAGGTTGGTGCGTTCCAGATCAAAAGAAAGGCGATCAAAAGAAGAAGGCTGCACTGCTGCAAAGGACGACTGCTGATCTTCAAAAGGAGTTTTGAAGATCCTCCAGATCAGATCCAGATCTGATTTTTGGAGGCGTGATAGAGAAGAAGAGGATCTCCAGATCCAACCCGAGTGGATACCGGTAGAGGCCAGGCGCTTGCGTGGCTAGATCCAGAACCTTCCGCTGCAATCAGGATCATCTACAGGGTAATAGGATTACCCAAATCAGGTAAATTAAATTTGATTTAATTTATCTTATTTTATTTTATTTATTAAAATAATAAGAATCAGATCTGAAACATATCAAGATCTGATTGGGATCAAGAGAAAAATTTTTGAAATATATCTCTTGATCTAATCAGATCTGGACGAACCTGGACTGGAAAATCAGGATTTCATTCAACACAATTAGGTTCTGAAATCATGCTAGCATTGATGAGCCTTTCTCCTCATAGTTTTCTGATTCATCTGACTGAGCCATTAGATTTGGCTCATCAAAACCTGTACGAGTTTGTCTTAGTTTGATTGAAGCTTGTCCAGGTTAGATATGGGGTTGTCCTAAGAGAAATAAGCTTGTCCTAATTCCATTGGAAGAAATTAGGATAAAGGCTGATCCGAATGTAGGAAGAAAGGGACAGGGGGCGTCGCCCCCTGTAGATTTTCTAGGGGAGCATGCCCCCAGATGAGTCATGAGGTATGGAGAGGGCACATGTCCCCATAGGCATGCACCCCATATGGATAAGGGGTTTTGACCAATCAAATTAGATTTGACTATCAAAGGTGCTTGATGAGGTCAAATACCTTGGAATAAGTTGCTTGCGCCATCCAAACTTTATCTCTCCATCTTTATGCCAACTTTCTCTAAATTTTGTGTGACAAAATCAGAAAAATAAGAGGGTGGGGCATGGAGATCAGATATAGAGTCCTTCTGCATGTCACCTTTGACCTGGTCAAAGTTACATGCGAAGGGACTCTAGGTTTGGTCTATTTAAAGGGCCTTGTGCAAGCTATTGTGCATTGTAATTCCATACGACGAAGCCCTATCCCTCTTCTCATCTCTACACTCCCTCATCCTCCTCCTCTCCCTCTTCTCCATGCCCAAGTGGTTGGGCTAAATAGCAAGAGGAAGATCCAAGTCCTGTAATGCCAAGTCCAGCACGAGACGACGTAGATCATGAGACGAACACGCAGCATTCAGAATTTATTTTGAAGGCTATATAAATTAGATCTAGATCTATGTTTTTGTGATCAAATCCTAAAGAAGAAGACACCCAGAACTAGCCCGAGTGGACTATGGTAGAGGCTGGGCACGTGAGCGGCTAGATCCAGAGCCTCAGTAGCACATAGATCATCATTAGGTTAAACAGTTTATCCTAATCAGGTAACAATAGTTGTTCCAATTTTGTTTTAATTTTTATTTTAATATTAGATATATTATCTGATAAGATCAGTTCTCTCGATCTGCAGTGAACTTCTCTATATAATGAATTATAACATAAGAATTTAATAAAGTACATTATGAAAAATTTTTAACTACCTAAAAAAATAACTTATACAAAAATATAGATATTGAGGAACACCTACGTTGAGATAACTAGATTTTTCTGTCACTTAGTCAGTAACTAAATCCCTTGTCTAATCCCTTGATAAGTTAAATGTGATAATACCCCTAATGTCCCTTCTCACTGACTTCTCAGCTTAAGCTTCTTCGCAATCTCAGTCGATGAGCTTATGATTATCTGACTTCTCAAAGGCATCTAACCCTTGGGAACTTTGTCCACACTCGATGAGTAGGTATAAGTTCATTGCGAATATGATTATCATTTATTTGTACGTCTAAAATGTCAGCAATTGATTAGATCCACATACATCGATAAGGATTCTTATGGACTTTAAATGTGTAATAATAGATGAGACGGCTCCGAAAAATATTGCTATAATCCTCTCTCTTCTTCTAAAATGGGTTTAATCAAATCTCTACAAATTATTAGGTTCTAAAATGATCATAGAAAATGTTACTATGTGGGAGTTAGTACTCTGAAGCTCAGAAGCTCTCTTCTAATTAAGCGTGAGCTGCACTAATGGGGTGACTTCCATAAGTTTAGATATCATGCGATGATAAAAGGCACAGTGCTTATTTGACGAATAAATTTATCATTCTATAACTATTGCGTCACTTATTTGGTGCTGTCGTCTCTTTCACAATGGTGTTCAGGTGGCAGAGGCGCCACAGATCGCGGGGCCATAATCATTGATGGTTAAAGTATGGCACAGAGAGAGATGGTCATTATTGATATGGATATGCACACGTGAATCGGGATTTTTCAATGGAACGGTCCAAAGCGCGTACTGTATTAGGCTGTGGGTCAAAGAGTTTAAAATGACTAACAAGTTATATTAGAGAATATAATTGATTATAAATATCTCATAGATGCACATAGGTGACTGACAAATCGTAGCTTGGTGATACCCAGTATAGTTGCACAAAGGCCTTTAACTGCCACACCTCGCTCTTCGCATGTATTTGACCAGGTCCAGGGAACATGCCGCAATTATGACTATCTAGTTACCTAATTCAATGAGTAATTCAACAGATACCACCTCTTATTTGTTCTGATTTTGTCAAAACACATAAATTTAGAGAAAGTTGGCATATAAGCTGAGAAGATAAAAGGTTTGGATGGAGTCCCTTAAATGCTAGAAGATAGACGCTACCAATCATATTATAAAAAGTGCGCAAAAAACGTTCGAGCGTCAATATGTCCTAAGATATTCCAGGCACTTTAATTAACACGATACTACTTATATTAGTATATTTTTGGTATAACTATATTATCTAATTTAGATATGTGGATCATCTAGTGCCTTCAATCGAGCTCCGATGAAATCTCCGTCTACTTAGATCCTCATAGGGTGACCAAATCTCGAGTGGTACGCAAGCGGTACGATCAGCTGTATGATCGCAAAGCTGCATCACATACAAGGACCTGGATATTGTGCAGTGAAATGCAATTTCCTATCCATAGAGAATACCGCCTATCTCCAGACAGGAGCACGCACAGAACTGCTAGACCGTGGCTTCACTCCTTCGAGTATCTACCTTTAATTAGATGTCGATCATAGACCACATCCATTCGATATCGATGCATCCATGACATGGCTGATACACCACAAATGGAAGATTTTAGGTACTATAGTACGGTTATTTCCTCTTAGACAACCATATCTAACCTGAGCAGATGTGTGAAATACAATCACAGACCAGTAGGACGAATGCCTCGAATATCAGGTTGAATGTTTTGCGGATGAGCCAAATCTAATGTCTGGCGTGCCTCGAATGAAATCAGAAAGACTATAGAAGAGAATATTAGGCCAATCATATGTCTAGCATGAAATTACCTAGAACCACTATTGCTAGTTGAATCGACTTAAATCCTGAGTTATTTTCAGATCCGGTGTGCGTAATCCCATTAGCCATTGGATGACGCAATGTTTCAAGAGGCACAGAATATAAGTTCTTCAAAAATTCCATTTCATATGTCTACGATATACAAGGCGGAGATCGAGATCGTCGAATATACATCGATCATGTATTCTTATATTGACATCAAGAGATCTGAGAGCACTTCTGAGTATAAGTTTTGGGTTTTAACCTTGCATAAATCACAATCAATCATTGAGAAAGTAATAGCGATCATAAAATCAAGAGAATCAAAAAAGTATACTAATAGAATTTAGGTGCAGCCTCCTAATCTTTTCTGAGATAATGTCTGCACAGCACATCCTATCCAGATGAATCCTGAAGCCAGCGGAAGGTCTGGTCAGGACCAAGAAGGCCCAAAGAATGCGACTAGAAGCCTATGGGCCCTCGACATTATCCACTCGGATGGGGATCTGAGAGAGCATCGCTGCTTTCTTCTTGTACAGATACGTCCATCGAACGCGATCAAGCAAACTCAGTATCTAAAGAGAATCAATAAAGAAATACATGAAGAGACGTGATCCTCAAAGATCCCCTCCTAGCTCTCAATAGACTCTCAGAAGCAGGCTACGAGTCAGTGGAAGAAGCACAGCTTAGTCTGCCGTAGCTGGGCACGCAGATTAATTTTTATGAATCATAAGCACTTGCTTCTATACTTTCTCGGCAAATATACTGGTAGCATGACTCCAAACTGACTGCGCGTATTAAGGATCACACACCTTTATATGGCCTACTATACGCGATGGAGTAAGAGGATGAAAGTTTAGTGTGAGTATGAGAGGGTATAGAGGGCGAGATATGGCAGTAGCGACCTGATGGTGGATTGTGAGGAAGAGAGGTTCCCTCGAATTAGTTGTCATGAATCGGAAAGACTAAGTTTGAGTACATTCTCATAAGAGCTCAGCGCAAGACACTATTGAGACGTTTGTATGGGAGCTGCATATTCTCATAGAAGTTTCTATCTTTGCAGATCGTTATCATCTTATCTTCAGATCACCCAAATTTTATGCGTGTTAGTCAAAGACTTCATCTCTCCTCTACACCAGCTTACTAAGCCAAACCCAAATTGCTTTATTGAATTGTTTAATAAAACAGAAAACGTTTGATGTGATAATCATATAATTAAATGGTATCTTTAATATTGAATTTGTTGTGATGGTCAAGTTAATAATTGAATTTGGTACATTTATATGATACACCCGCAATGTTCACCACATGGGGTTCAATAAAATCTTACGCGCAAATTGCGCACTGGAGGGCAGCAAATATAAAGTACTGTCATGATAGCATTCACTCGGTTAACTACTTATCAGACTATGAAAACTCTGGGTTCGGAAAAGTCTCCACCAATCAAAAATAAAGAAGAGAAGTAAAAGTAGGGTTGGGGCATTGTCAAGACTTGGGTAACCATATCTTGACACATAGGTGAATTATGTGAATCACTCTCGATGCTGGCGCCGTCCTCTATGTCTTCTTTTGGGGAGCAATAGACATCAACTATCAATGCTGGTTGTGACCTCAGCAATACGACCAAATGACTGCACTCGCAAGCCAGTGCCATCTCCCAGGGTCAGTACATACTGATTTACGTGAGCTCAAGTACTGAGACAGGGGTGATATTGCGTAACCTTCATAAAACTTTCAGCGAGCACACTCTACATCACACAGGTTCTGCGCTATATAACGGTTGACTGAAATGACAAAATTGGACAAAATTCACATAGTGGAAATTGTTCATAACTATCAATATTTGTATATCCAAAGGAGGTAGTAAAAAAGTAAAGCTGAAAAGAAGATTTAACTAATTACTTGTACCCCAATCAAGTCCTAAGAATCGAGCACAGGAAGGTAAGTAATCTTTCCAGCGTAGGTTTCACTAGAAATTAGTGCTAATGGAGGAGAATAGGTCTATTTTATCTCTTAAGCACAAAGTCGACTACTTCTCCTTAACTTTCGAGAAAACAACATACTATTATTAGACCAGATGTGTAAATTGCTAAAAGGAGAAACCTTCGGTATGCCATATTGGGTATCAGGAGGAGCTAATCGACCTTTCCGGCTCAAAGTCAGGACAAAGTGATCGTGAGGTGTTGATGACTACGAATACTAGATCGATACTTGCAATATGAGCGTTGAGATTACATAGTCGGCTCGAGTGCAGCTACGCACTGTTGTCACACATTAAACCTAATTGAATTCATTTCCTAAAATACAAAGTTGAATCTTCAAGTGAATCGAAGCTGGTTATCATAAATCACAATATTGAGATTGATGGTAGATCCCACGAGTCGAGAATAACAGTCACTTAATTTCTCGCTAGTCTGTACTCATAGGTTTAGGGATGTCTGACTTATGTCAAACGTTAGTAACAGATAAGTTGGACCTAGGTATGACAAGTAATTTTATAGGCTACCCAAGAAAGAGACACCAAGATGTATAAGTTATCTGTTGTTGTTTAACATGTCACATCGTGTGTTCAGAGTCGAATAATCTAATCAGTATTTGTTATGCAGACCCTAATAGATATCGAGAAATCTTTAAAACCTAAAGTAATTTCGTATGCATCTAGGAATACTAATGATACCTGAGAGTTCCGAATACTAAGAGACTCAAAGACTTGAGTACAGTTACGTGTCGATAAGTAGTAGGTATCTTAAAATAAAGACATCATCTTAATTGCAATACTCGGCAACTAATATGAGTCCTAACGACAGTTGATCACAATTAGATCAAAGCCAAGAAGCCCAATGATCTGGATAGTCTCTAAAGCGCAGTCTATCAAAAGAGGTCCACAGCTCTCGAGATCCATTGCAGAATACCGTATCACTTATGGAGCAGCTTTACCTGTCGTTAGTCCTGGTGGAATAGGGATAAAAGATTCTTCTTCTCTTAATCTCTAGAAGCCTCGACTCCGTAGCAGATTATGGGTTTAAGACGATAAGATAGAAGCAGTTCCAAACTCCTACGCTATCCACTGGCACTGCCCATATTCAGTGAGATCCAAAATCTCAAAAAATGGCTTGAGGTCATGAAATAAATGGAAATTGAGTGTGCAATTGTAAGGTCAAACAATGTCTATTATCGCGGACATTGATTGCACGATCAATTCCCCATTGTAGAAAAGAAAAATATAGTAAAATCCAATAAGTGTAGGTAACATGTCGGATTCTTCCATGATATGAACAATATAGGTCGGAATGCTCAGAGGCGTGAACACATATGTGGTGTTAACGTGAGCTTATGTTCAAAGTGACATCTGTCTTACGAAGCAAGCATTTGAAGTTTGTAACACTCATATCAAGCGGCTCTAAGGTTAAG
Source organism: Cocos nucifera (assembly GCA_006176705.1). Lineage (NCBI taxonomy): Eukaryota > Viridiplantae > Streptophyta > Magnoliopsida > Arecales > Arecaceae > Cocos > Cocos nucifera. Next base: position 109,730 of record QRFJ01001554.1, on the reverse strand, counting down.
CCTAAAACTCTCTACTTAACCATCATTGATCCTATAAAGTCATGGTCAAGAATATCTAAGAATTTTTCTTCTCATACATGGTTTTGTATTTGATAACTGAATCCTGTGATACATGTCTTCTCTAGCAAGTTAAATTGGTAAATCGACTTAGCTTATTCATCATCAGTCTTCATAGAGCAGACACAATTCTAGGGTAAGATCCTAATGTAAATTGTCACTAGAGACTGAGAGGAGAGATGCTTACCGAGCTTGAGGATACAACGTAATAAGGATTCATGTAGATAAATGCACCTCATCGACAAGACGTTGGGGGTGAAACTAAGTCGCTTCTTTAGATACGAGATGCTCTATGATTCTATGGTATTACTGAGACACACTGATAGTGGAGAGTACATAAAGAAGGTCCACAGAATCACACCCAGAGGAACGAGGGCACATGCATCGAGCTTCCGTGCACATGTGACGGTGAGAAGTAGACTCCCTAATACAGGACTTACGGTAACACGAGAGAACAAAAAAAGTAGGTACAAGGACAATCAAAAGAATAAACAACCTCACCTCGGCATGCAGTTCACCATGACAGGTGACCGTGTAAGCTCTCCTTCTTTGTCTGAGCCTGCATGCTCGAGATGCGTGTATGTCCATACTACCGTGTCTGGTGTCTTTGACGTAAGGTAGTCCATCGATAAGTACTTCCACTAACTTTGAGGGTGTTGTAGCTTAACTTACACCAGTAGAGAACCTGCGATCGTTTAACTCCCTAGCCCACAAATCCTTTCCGACAGAAATCTTAGCATTTTATCATGTCGCAATTACCTAGCTCGATTGAATTTGATATGTAGGATTTAGGGTGTGCTATGGGACCGATAGAGGATCTATTTACTACTACGCGTTTAGTTAAGTAGAAGGAGGATGTGAGTCCCATCCTGATGGATTCATCTTGAGAATCGAGTCCAAATATTGCTCATCAGCAACACTGCACCGAGTGGAGAAATCAATAAAACAAAAGTTTTAATATGAATAGCGTTAATTTTCTTCACACATTTAAGCACATCTTTGAGACATCGAATATGGAGATTATAGTTTCATATGACTAGATACATTAGACAATTCTGATAAGATCCTACCTTAAAAAATACCATTCTGAGCGATGTGAGGCTGCTGAAGATAGGAAGAAGAATCTTAAATCAAGCATATTTATTAATGTATACGTCAAAGAATATACATTTTGCCCCTAAGAACCACACCTCTAGGGCGCATTCTGGGCGTTCTAGGGTCAGTGTAAACTACCCCGAAAGGTTTCACATGCTTCACTTGTCCTGATGGATGTTGCACAACTTGAGATCTAACTGACATGGTTTCAAGTATTCACTGCCGATCTATTCCTATGACGCCAGATAGGAATGATGTGCGATGATTGAATCTGATCATACTATATTCTTGATTAGAAAACTTCTGATTCAACACAGTGCTATATAGGGTTTGATAGGTGTGTGCAGATGAACCGAACATGTTATCTCAACCCGGTGTTAGGAGAAACGATCGCGAGCATATGCGCCAATTACCCCATTACCGCCGAGATCAGAATTCTAACGAATCACACGACAAATAAAACTGAGTTTGGATCGTGGATATCATCAATTGACAAATCTAGATTCACATGATTTGAATAAGAATGCAATTACGCCTTACAAGAAATTCAGTGCTAGCCATATCGATTGTAGCGCTAACGGTATCTCCCTGTCATATCATTATAACTTGTCTCGACTGAGCCAAATGTTTTAAACTCACTCAGGACCTTACTTGTCTACTAGAGATTGTCCAGTCAGAAAAGGGTTGTCTTAATTTATGAGATAAATTTGAGACACCACCTGCCACCTTCGTTCCCGACTTGCTATATCTTCTTGCGCACTCGGCTTCATGTAGGGGCTCTTGTGTCGAATATGTTGATCTTCTGACACTTTGGGAGCATTGCTGATCCACTAGTGTTCATTCGTCACCCATTAGGACAGCCACCCCTTCTGGAACTCTTCGTCCCACCTGTCTACATGAAGGTTAACAGATGAAAGGGTGCATCCTAGGCGACCGTTTGTTTCATCACGCCGCCATTGTGGATAAGGATTGGAGGCCATTACATAAGCTATTGGCATACTGCCTCAGGTGCTGCAGGGAATCCAACCTAGATGACTGCCAGGCCCGAGTCACTTTGGATCTAGTCTTCCTAGTCTACCAAGTCCAGTGAGAGTCTTTTGATGTGGAGCTCTGAATCTGATTACCGACTACGACCACAACTAATATTTTGCACTACATTAGACTTTAGACTCCCTGCATCTGCAATAAAAGATCGTAATTGGTGCCGGTTCCCATAGAATTGGGCAACTGTATGTGCTTTCGCGTGGTGCACGCACTATATGGTCTATATAAACCCCTGTCTGACCAGATTGAAAGAAGCTTCTGCCTTGTCCCTTGCCACATAGCCCATCTCCCTTCTTCTCCCTGCCACCTCTAGTCCTCTCTCTCCTCTCCGTGCCAAGAGCTTTGGAACATATAAGGTGCGATCCATTAGCAACGTGCGAAGGCGATTATGAAGGCAAGGAAGCAGTCACTGCTGCATGTAGAGACAACGGTCGATTCTCTTTACAAAAGCGAGTTGAAGACTTTTAGATAGGATCCAGCTATATTTCTGGAGGAATAGATCTAGAGAAGAAAAGATCTCTAGATCCTGTATCAGAGTGGACGTACGCGTAGAGACCTAAGGTGCTTGCCCGAGCTTACATCCAGATAAACCTCAGGCAAAATTTTAAGATCATCATTATGCGGTAATAGGATTACCTCATAATAACCCAGTATATACAGTAATATTTTATAAATAAACTTTTGTAGAATTTTACTTTTTTCTCTTGTATGAAAAAAATTTCTTCCGTTGTCTCTACACTCACTCTTGGGTTTATTTGATCTGTTTTTATTTTTTTTTGACAATTTGTGTCCTCCACTTTCTTATGTGGTCTTCTTTTACATTCTATGCTTAGATAAAAATAAGATTTCAGGATTCGTAACATAAGTCTCATCGATGGCGTCATATCAGATCTTAAGGAAGAGAAATAGACTTTCTTATAAAGATATCGCCTCCTTGGATCCCACAGATCTGACTTCAGATCTGCGTTACAGAACCTTTGAACCTCTCAAAGAAAAGTATAGATCTGGGTTTGTCCATTCTAACTTCGGTATTTACAGCTAGGCTGCCAGAAATTATAGATGTTTCGACGGGTATTACTCCTCTTAAACGTTTTCCCATACTAAAACTCTATTTTCAATTATATTTTGATGTTTTCACTTATTATCTACGGAACATAATCTATTTTAGACCTGATGCAAAAAAGTTGCACTATTATGGATTAGATCTCACAAATTAGAATAAATAAAAATCCTTGAAATAATCTATTATATCACAGATTGTATGAGAAAGCATGACTAGAATACGCAAAACATATTCTAAGTGTAGTCTCATAGATTTATAATTTTAATTTACATTAATTATAATTTTTTTAAATTTATTTATTATTATTTTTTTAATATTTTAAATAGTTATAAATGTAAGATCTAAATAAAAAATAAGGTTGCTTCACCTCGTCTTCAAAATGGAGAATTCTTGGAACAACTACATCTTACTGATGTCAACAATGGGAAAAATCATTCCCAATAAGAGGATGTCATCCATAAAACTAGTTTAATTTAGTATCATATGAAGATTTATGAAGAGGCAGGTGTAAAGGAACAGTTATAAACAGCGAATAGTTGCTCCAATACTTCACTAGAATCACAATTTTAAATTAATTATGATCAAATTTAATCTATTTTTAGATATGATCTAATGAGATATATTTATGATCAAAAAATATCCATAAATGGATACATGTTTAGATGGTATGAAAAACAAATGCATTTTAAAGTTAGATCAATTTTATAATATGTAGTATAGTGATATTTGTATCTGATCTACCTAGTTTTGTAATCTATAATCATGTTTTTGATATTAAGTTTTTCCTTAGCCGATTGAATATAAAGACGACAGTATGGAATTTTATATAGCTCCTCTCTCTTCCATTGCGATGGAGTTGGTCTTTACTGATCGTCGTAAGAGTATGCGCCGCCGGTCAATCAAAAGATTCAAGAGAAACGCTTATTTTTCTACAAAAACCTTAGATCCTGAAACTTTGCTTTTAGGATTTTATTTCTCCATTCTGTGTCTGGATCCCCTGTGTAGCTCGTTATACATCGCATATTCTATAAGGTAAGGCAAAGTTAAGATTATAAATATATATTTAGCACTCTTTAAGATTAAGTAACTTTCTACGATCTATTAGTATTACTTGTATTTCTTGTCTCATTAAAATTTGGGTCGAACTTTGAGTAGCTCAACTCTCAGGTCTTATGTCATCATCGCCCTCGGGTTGGACTCCGAAGATCCGATAAGGCTCGGACATTCAGGTCAGGTAGATTGGGAAGTCGCAAGAGCGCGTACATAGAGTGAGCCGCTAAATACGTTGCACTCCTTAAGCTCTCATGGGTCTTTTACCCCGTGACGTCACCCTTGATGTGAGCTGTCTTGACTGCTCAAGCTTAAGGATCCTTACCTGTAACCTCTCATTCCAGCAGGCCTACACTAGGGTAACTGGATGTAGGCATCACACCTTCTGCGAGGCTTATCCCCTACGACCTAAAGTACCTGTTGGTGACCTTAAGTGTTAACGGTGTCTGGTCAGACGTACGATCCGTGACTGTTTTTTTCACTTGAGCCCTGGTCCATGTACCACACTCGAGCACGTTATTCTCCCGCGTTCGACTCGCAGTTCTCTAATGCTATGGGCATATCCTTCGCCCGGTCTCCACTTTACCTACCTACGTTGTAATTTATCGACTCAGTCCTGAGCTCAATCTAGATGGTGGTAATTAACCCGAGCTTGAACCCATCCCACTCAAGAGTGTTTACCGCTTCCGTCATGGAATGGACTATTTATTGCCCCCTTATGCCCTAGACGTTACATTTAAACTAAAATCCGAGAATGCTATTACATGTGCGGAGAACAGTGCATTCCGCGTCATGTATTCAAAGATGATACATAGTCTCGAAAGGTCGGAATCTGGTACGGGCAGTCAGTTTGTAGATATTGTGCGGCTTATTCGCTGCCTTTTCTCCAAAGCGGTTGATGTGCTCTCTGAGTGTTGATCCACCTGTTGGTGGTCTTAGAAGTTTCTGTACCTAAGACTTGAGAGAAGAAACTCTCAATGCTAACCAGATTTAGTCTAATTACGTTGCCTGTTCCATGCCACTATCTGAATATAACTATTTTCAAGAAATATGGCATGTCGACTACAATCACGCATTAGATTTTATAGCTGGAGGAGGATTGGCCTCATTGATCTTGTACTACGGATAAGTGGTCTCAAATACTAGAAAAGTCTTATATCTACTTAGTCGACAATGTGGTCTTTCCAGTGAGGTCATACCTAAAGAAGAATTGGACGATCACCATGGACTACTCTTACACGGCCATTCTCGATCGAATTCATGATATTATAGAGTATCTCTACCGTCGGGTGGCACCCAATTGATTATGCAATGGACCGATCTGTATCAGAGATTGCTTCCGCGTTGGTCTCTTCCTACCGGTGTGGCATTCGGGCTACACTGCATCACCATAACTGTTAGATGAGGTGATGAGTCAGTTGGTGGGACTGCACCATCCATTAGAAATCAATAATCATGAAGATTTTTGCATCTCTATAGAGAGAGTGTAGGAATTCAAAAAAATAGTGGAAGCTAATTTATTTAAAAATTAAATTTTTAAATAAATTGATCAAGTCTTAATTACAAAATCTAACTAGAAACTTTGACTCTCTACAGAAAAAAGAAAAATGTCTGCATCCAACCCACTAGCCCATATCTTGGACACCCATAGATTGATTGGATCCAATTACAAGGATTGGCTTCAAAATTTCAAAATTATTTTGAGTTTCGAGAAGTTAACTCATGTATTGGACCAGGATCCTTCCACCTTACTAGCCCATCTGTCCATTGAACAGAGAGTATCTCTTGATAAATGGATGGATGAAGATAACAAGATCAGATACTACGTGTTGGGTTCGATGTCTGATGAACTTTAGCGCTAATATGAAGATATGAAGACTGTCCGCCAAATGTTGGCTTACCTACAAGAGTTGTTTGGTGAACAGAGTCATGCAGTCAAATATTAGATTACTAAATGACTGTTTAAGACTAAAATGCATGATGGACAGTCAGTCCAAGATTATTATCTGATGTGTGAGAATTTATGATGCTCCCAAGCCTTAGGAGGCCACAGGAGGAGTAATTGGGTTGGCTCTAGAGATTCTAGGGGCTTGATTGGTACTTCAGAGATCTGGGACATAAGGTAAAGTAAAGAACCAAAGTCAAAAATTCAAGACTATAGAAAGAAGATTTTCTATAGGTTAGTCGGCTCAATCGAAAATTGATGGCTAAGTCTTAAAGCACAAGCAAAATAGAGAGTTGTGCATTCAAAACTGCTAGCATGGCATAGGACTGGGTTGGCTTAGTTTCAAACTGGGCTGGCTCAATTTCAGACTAGGTCGACCCATGAAACTTAGCCGGCTCAGTGCTGAGACTGAGCCGGCTCAATGTGTGGGCAGAGTTATGCGAGGGTCTATCACTGAGCCGGCTCAATGTGCGGGCAGAGTTATGCGAGGGTCTATTTTGGGCTAGAGTTTGGGTTGATCCTAGGGGTCTTAAGGCATGATTTGAGAGATCTTAAGGTGGCTAATTCATATATGGGTCGGATCTAGATCCAGAGGATGAGAGCATGGAAGACATGGATGTATATGGGCTCGGTGAGTGCTTTCATGTATTGGGTTAGCCGAAGAATTTTTTGGTCGGGCCTAATGGCTATGTATAAATACATAGGTTGTATTAGGATTTCAGAATGCTGTGAAATATAGATCTTTTCTTCCTCAACTCTCTTCTTCTCTTCTCTCTAGAATTGCCGTCTTAGGATTCTTGAAGAAGCCCTAGAGAAGGGGGCATCTCCCTCAAGCCCAAAGAGGGAGGCACCCCATCAAAGATTTAGGTGGAGGATCAATGGTTTGCTGTCCATAGAGAATGTCATAGGTTTCTTCAGATCTATGTTAAAGATCAGGAGTTTTCACAACATGGTATCGGGGCTTGTGATGCCAAGGATGATTGACGTTCGAGCGATATCATGGGTCTATAATTTGGCATCAGAGCTAGCTAATGCTTGAAATATTGTGGATGATAATATGGTATCAAAGCTAAGTTTCAGAGTCTGATGGTGCATGAAAGGAAAGGAGAAGTCGTACAAGATGAAATTAGAAATCTGTACAAGGATTCCATGGTATGTCTCAAATCTACCTTGTTATTGCTGTGGTTAGGCCAACCGAGAATAGTGGGTTGAAGGTGGAGGTTGAGAGAATTAATGGAAAGAGATTTTTTCGGGGTGAAAGGATTTCATGCATGATTTACTGATCGATCTTGGTGGAAAGACTGGGGTGTATGATGATTATGTAACAGGCAGGAAGCGCTGGAGTCTTACAATAGTGCTTCCCAGGAGATGCAGGGTTGAGAGAGGCTCAGGAATGTAGTAATCGAGGGAGGTATCTCAGTAAAGAGCATCGGGATTCTCTAGGAAGATGGATAGTGTAGGGCTATTGAAGAGAGATTTTCTAAGGCGTAATGGTCGAAGGAAGGCTGAAGAAGTGACTATACGTCCTTTGGTGTCTAGAAGGCGAGAAAGTAGTCGAAGATATATTCAGTTGTTTGATCAGAGCATGAATTTGCGAAGCCTTGGGAGTGATGGAGATGGATGATCCATGAAGGTGTAGCAAGTTAGAGTTGGACGGCTGTAGAGCAGCACAGAGATGAGTCAAGGAGCGCTGGAGTACTGCAGAAGAGATTTTCTAGAGGCACGGGGCTGAGAGAGGCTCGGTGGTGCAACAGTCGAGGAGTGTATCTCAACAGAGAGTATCAGTGGTAACTCAGGGAGACCAGGTGCAGGTCTCAAGGAGAGCCAGGGGTCTCAGAGAGCGTCAGGAGGTCTCTAGCAATCGGGAGTATCATGGATCAAATTTTTTCTAAAAAGAGTCGCGGTTCAGATGGAGGATGGTTCTCCGGGTGCAACTGACGCGATGGTTGGTGTAGGGACAGAAGAGGACTAGGGTGGAATTTCTTAGGATTTAGTCGCTGGTTTTAGAAGAGTTGGATGAGCTCTTGAATTTTGGAGGTGCCCGCAGGTTGCGGAGGTATCTGAGATTGCTTCGAAGGGGTCCATGGAGTGTGGAGGGTTTGAAGTGGCAGCGACGGTATTCGAGGTGCAGCGGTAGGCTCAGCAGTGCAGCGTTGAGTGGTTGGCCTCGAAAAACTCGATGATAGAGTTGGCTTCTATGGCATCAGATGGATTTTGGATATAGGTGGAGCTCTGGAGAGGTGGCTTCATAATTGAAGAGGAATTTGACATGAGTTCAGAGCAGAGGGATGCGGGAGGATCTATATCCTAGCACCAGCACTGAAGATGCATAATTCTAGGTGGAGCGGCATGTGTAGGAGGACAAGCATAGTTCTGAGAAAATCATGTCAGGGTTTGCAGCAAGTGCCAATACAGGAACATTGCGGGTTCTCTAGAAAAGTTCAGAAAAAGTGATGCAGCTACTAAGCAGAAGGGATCCTACAATTTTAGGATGGTGCAGAGATCCAAGCATAGGTCTTCAATGGTGGAGGCAGTCATCCCAAAGGCCTCAAGGGTGCACAACAACTGAAGAGGATTGGTGGAGACGATGCTTGCATAGGAGCTATCGAGTGCGTAGGGATAGTGGGATCGTGCGGGAGGTCATTATCGAGGGATTTGTCAAGGCTTGGGGCACCAAGATGGAGATTATAAGGATTTGTGATGCTCCCAAGCCTTGGGAGGCCCTGGGAGGAGTCAAGGGGTTGGCTTCGGAGATTTCAGGGGCTTGGTTGGTGCTTCAGAGACCTGGGACACAAGGTAAAGCAAGGAACCAAAGTTGGAGAATCAAGATTATAGAAAGAAAATTTTTTGTAGATTAGCCGGCTCAGTCCAAAACTAGATCGACTAAGTCTCAGAGCATAAGCAAAATAGAGAGCTGCGCAATCGAAACTACTGGCATGGCATAGGATTAGGCCGGCTCGGTTTTAGACTAAGCTGACCCAGTGGAACTTAGCCGGCTCAATGCTGAGACTGAGATGGCTCAGTGCGCGGGCAGAATTACGCAAGGGTCTATTTTAGCCTAGGATCTGGATTGATCCTAGGGGTCTTAAGGTCTAGTTTGAGAGGTCTTAAGGTAGCTAATTCATGTATGGATCAGATCTAGATCCAGAGGATGAGAGCATGGAAGACATGGGGGCACATGGGCTCGATGAGTGCTTTCATGTATTGGATTAGCTAGGAAGTTTTTTGATCGAGCCTAATGGCTATGTATAAATACATAGGTTGTATTAGAATTTTAGAATGTTGTGGAATACAGACCTTTTCTCCCTCAACTCTCTTCTTCTCTTCTCTCTAGAGTTGCCACTCTAGAATTCTTAAAGCCCTAAAGAAGGGGGGCGTCTCCCTCAAGCCTAAGGAGGGAGATGGCCCATCATAGATTCAGGTAGAGGATCGATGGTTTGCTATCCATAGAGAACGTCACAGATTTCTTTAGGTCCATGTTAAAGATCAGAGGCTTCCACAATATGGTATCGGGGCTTATGATGCCAAGGATGATTAGTATTTGAGCGATATCATGGGTCTACAATTTGGCATCAGAGCTGGATGATGCTTGGAATGTTGTGGACGATAATATGATCATGATCATGGACTTGGAAGGGCTTGAGAAGCTCAGAGTGAAGTTAGACCAGGATCTGTAGAATGATATAATTCTGCAATCCTTGACTAATGCATATGGGCAATTCATCATGAACGATTATATGCATAAACTTTAGAACACTCTAGCCGAGCTTATGAATATGCTGGTTACTGCTGAGCTTTCTATGAAAGATTCTAAAGGCTTAGTACTTACTATGGAACAGACTTCTTTCAAGAGAAAGTTTTTTGGAAAGAAAAAGAAGTCTGTGAAAAGACAGAAGGTGGAAGGTGGAAAGAAAAAAAAGGCAGAGCTGAAGAAGATGACCATTGATAAAGGAAAGTATTTTTATTATAATATTGATGGCCACTAGAAGCAAAATGCCTTATATACCTGGCCACCCTAAAGAATAAGAAGGAGACAAGTCTTTCTGGAGGTATGCTCGTTATTGAATCTACTGAATCTAATCTTATGATTTCTTCTGCATCCAGTTGGGTGCTTGACTCTGGTTCTAGTGCTCATTGTGCACTTTTATGCAGGATCTTAAGAATAGCAGGAGGCTAAGGGATGGTGAGATGATACTACATGTCAAAAATGGAGCAAGGGTTGCTGTTGTGGCCGTGGGAATCTATCCTCTTCGACTACCGTCTGGCTTAGATTTAGTACTTAAAAATTTTTATTATGTGCTTGCTGCAAGCAAAAATTTGATTTCTATTTCATGTTTAGCATAAGAAGGCTATGTAATTAGTTTTCTTAAGGACCATTGTAATATTCTTTATGAAAAAAATAAAATTGTAAGTGGTTTTCTCATTAACAGTCTCTATCAGTTACATATTGATGTATCTATCTTTAATATTGAGCAAAATGTGAATGCCGTAAGATCAAAATGACCCAGGGATAGTCCAAATGATAGGTATCTATGGCACTTAAAGCTAGGTCATATAGCAGAAGATAGGGTTAACAAATTAGAGAAAATTGAACTATTGAGTCCATTGACTTTCGAGTCATATCCAATTTGTGAATCATGTCTTCATGGCAAAATGACTAAGCTTTCTTTTGTAGGACATGAGAAAAGGGCCACGAATCTACTAGCCCTAGTATATACTGATGTGTGCGGCCCATTTGATGTGCCGACTAGAGGTAACTTTGATTACTTCATAATCTTTACCGATGATTTATCTCGGCATGAGTACGTGTATCTTATGAGACATAAGTCTGAAGCCTTTGAAAAATTCAAGAAATTCAGACATGAAGTCGAAAAGCAAACTGAAAAACTTATTAACGTTCTTCGATCAGATCGAGGAGGTGAATACCTTAGTCGAGAATTTTTGAACTATCTTAAGCAAAATGGCATAGTCTCTCAATGGACTCCACCTGGAATACCTCAACTCAACGAAATTTTAGAATGGAGGAATCGGACCCTATTAGATATGGTCCGATCCATGATGAGCTTCACAGACCTTTCCGATTTTTTTTGGAAACATAGTCTGTTAACTACTATATATTTACTGAATAGGGTTTTCTCTAAAATCATTTCTACCATACCATATGAGATATGGCATGGTAAGAAATCAAGTCTGAGTCATCTCAGAATTTGGGGTTGTCCAGCTCATGTCAAAAGACAAGCGGACAAGTTAGACTATAGGTCCTTTAGAGCTCGATTTATAGGATATCCTAAAAAATTATTAGGATATTATTTCTACATTTCAGAAGACCACAATGTGATTGTGAGTCGACATGCCATTTTTTTTGAAAAATAGTTTATTCAAGATAGCGATATTGGAAAGCAGATCAAGCTCGAGGAGAAAGTCTCACAAGAGCAATGAGCTAAGGATCCTATGGAACCAAATCAGGTTGAGCCAATATAATTACTATCTCCTCCATCTCGTAGATCGAAAAGGGTTTTTCATCCACCTAAGAGATACTTAGGTACTATTTTAAAGAAAGTAAAGAAAATATTCCTCATAGCTAATGGGGTTCATGGTGATGATCCCAAAATCTATGATGAGGCGATATCAAATATCGACTCCGAAAAATGGTTAGAGACAATGAAGTTAGAAATTGACTTGATGCACTCAAACCAAGTCTGGACCTTGGTAAATCCACCAGAAGGTATAGTACCTATTGGGTGTAAATGGATCTACAAGAGAAAGATTCGTGCATATGGGAATGTGGAGACATTCAAAGCTAAATTAGTGGCAAAAGGGTATAGTCAGTGTGAAGGCATTGACTATCAGGATACCTTTTCGTCAGTAGCTATGTTAAAATCCATCCGCACATTTCTTACTGTTGTAGCTTATTTTGATTATGAAATATGGTAAATGGATATGAAAACGGTGTTCCTAAATGGATACCTTGAGGAAGATATCTATATAGAATAGCCGCTAGGTTTCATATCCAGTGATACTAATCATAAAGTATGCAAGCTACAAAGATCCATATATGGACTCAAGCAAGCATCTCAAAGCTGGAATACTCATTTTAATGATGTAATCAAATTATTTGATTTCATCAAAAATGAGGAGGAACCATGTATTTTTAAAAAGATCGATGGTATTGCTATTATCTTCTGCGTACTATATGTGGATGATATCCTCCTTATTAAGAATGATATTCCCATGTTGACCATAGTTAAAATATGGTTATCTAAAGAATTCTCCATGAAAGACCTAGGAGAAGCATCCTTCATTCTAGAAATCAAGGTCTATAGAGATAGACCGAATAGGATGCTAGGTCTTTCACAGAAGATGTACATAGAAGAAGTGCTAAAGAGGTTTAGCATGAAAAACTCCAAGAGGAGATTGGTACCCTTCAAGCATGGCATTTATTTCTCCAAGAAAATATGTCCCAACACACCAGAGGAGATTGAACGCATGAGTAAAATCTCTTATGCTTCAGCAATAGGGAGCCTCATGTATGCCATGTTATATACATGACCTAATATAGCCCATGCTGTAAGTATCATAAGCAGATATCAGTCAAATCCAAGTGAAGAACACTGGACTTTTATAAAATGTATCCTTAAGTACTTGAAAAGAACTAAGGATATGTTGTTGGTTTTTGATAATAGAGAACTCCAAGTCCAGGGGTATACAGACTCGAATTTTATGTCCAATATAGATGATCAAAAGTCAACATCTGGGAGTCTATTTGTATGTAATGGTGGTGCTGTCAGTTGGAAGAGTTTCAAGCAAATAGTGATAGCAGATTCCACCATGGAAGCAGAAAATATCGCTGCATCAGAAGCTACAAAGGAGGCATTCTGGTACAAGAAATTCACCATAGAGATCGAAGTGATGCCATCGGATGCCATTCCTCTGTATTGCGATAATAATGGTGCTATATCTCTTGCTAAGGAGCCGAGGTCTCATCAGAAATCCAAGCACATCAAGCAGCAATACTACCTCATCCGTGATTACCTCGAGAAAAGTTACGTCAAGGTCAAGAGAGTTGACTCTGCATACAATGCGGCAGACCCACTCACAAAGCCATTTGACCAGCAGAAGATCGAAGCCCATCTTGAGAAAATGAAACTTAGATTTATAACCAATTGGCTTTAGGTCAAGTGAAAGTTTGTTAGATATATGTACCCTTAAAGCCAAATTGGCTGACACTTATAATATACTTCTAAGGGCAAAATTATAATTTTAACTATAAATAATAAAATAGATTATTTTCTATTACAGTGTGTATTTGAAAGTGTCAATGATACATCCCTTGAGTTAATGGTAATGATAGTTCATATTTTCAAGAGCTAAAAATTTAAGACATGAATTTTCATTATTAACTCATAAAATACTTTCGACCGTAGGATCACCATGAGGATGGTGATTGATTCGAAAGGTTGGTGTATGATCGTTTCTTTAAGATAGATGAGTCATGAGTCTACGGTGTAGAGACACCAAAATAAGAGTATAGGTGTTCGTTAGAGAATGAGGACACTGAGTGTGACCACCTCGAGCAGCCATCAAGAAGTCTACCTTCTCGTCGGATGACTGGCTCGAAGCTGCAGTAGTGTGTCTAGTTCTTTGACCTGAGGTGCATTGATAGTTCACCGTAAGAGTGTTATAGTTTGACTACACCATAACTCGATCTCCTAGCCATTCGAAATCCAGAGGGATATGTTGGCTATACCATGTTCATTGTAGGAATTGGATTGCACCAATAGGAGATCTATCTACCTCGGTAGAAGACGAACAACCCTATGATGATCATGAGAATCAAGTCCATAAGCCCATGGCCATGGTAGAGTGAAATAATAGAAAGAGTTTTTATTAGGATTTTTACATTGGATTTGAATCGAATGATTAATTCATATGACGGATATTAGGATTTGACGAGATCACCTTAACCCTAATCCAATCGAGACTCAAGATAGAGGAACTTAATCACAGAGGTAACTATATCAAGAGGTTCATTTTCAGTTCTGATGGGTTGCCACCATATGCTGCTAAGTGTCACTGGGGGATTTTAAGAGCAATTAGAATGATTTGTATGATCGATCATACTAGTTGTCTGAATTAGAAAAGTTCTGATCCATCGGAAGATATTTCAATGATGTCAATGATAGAGATCACGACATATCCCATTACCATATAGAATTGAATCTAATTGGGTCACACAAATAAGAATTTAGATCTGGATATCATCAATTGGACTAACCCAGTTCAATTGATTTGAATAAAATTCAATTAGGTTCAAGAAAATCATGCTAGCACATGATTGAACCTAATGTTCTTCTTTAACAATCATTAAAGCTTATCTCGACTGAGCCAAATGTGTTTAGGCTCACTCAAAAATCTTTACTTGGTCTGACTGAAGCTTGTCCAAGTTAGAAAAAGATTGTCTTAATTTATGAGATAAATTTGAGACTACACCTATTTTCCATCACCTGCTAAATCTTATCCTTAGACTTTCGTCAAATGTTGACCTTTGATACTTAGACATCTGCCCATGTGTCATGCACCCATAGAAAAGAACTTTGACCCTTATCCCCCTACTAAAAGGTAGACAGATAAAGGGCACATGCCTAGGGAGGCGTGCGCCTCATGTGGATAAAGATTGGAGTCCCATACAAATGGGAATCTAGTTGCTTTAGGAAATCAACCTAGATGGCGCCAAGGAGTCCTGTTTGATCAATCTTAGCACCATCTAAGGAGAGTTTTGAGGGACTTTAATCTGATTAGATCAGATGATATCATCTCACCAATCAAATTTAGATCTAATTGTATAAAAAACCGTGATTAGCCGGGATGATGTGGCACTGTATGGCATAGTAGGGTCTATATAAACCCTATCTACACCTAGATTGAAAGAGCTTCTGCCTTATCTCATGCCACATAGCCCCTCTCCCTCCTTCTCCATGCCATCCTCTGGTCCTCTCTCTCCTCTCCACGCCCAAGAAGCTTTGGGCATGAGTTAGGTGCGATCCAAGCAAGTGCAAGGCGATAGAAAAGGAAGAAGACAACACTGCCGTAAGAGACAATGGCTAATCTTCAAAAGCCATTTTGAAGATCTTCATGATCAGATCCAGATCTAATTTTTAGAGGATAGATTGAGAAGGAGAAGATCTCTAGATCTTACTTAAGTGGATATCGGTAGAGGTCAGGTGCTTGCATGGCTACATCCAGAACCTCAGGCAAACATCGAGATCATCACAGGATAATAGGATTATCCATAACAAAAATATAATTAAATTAGATTTAATTTAATTTTATTTTTTTATTAGATCAATAAGATCAGATCTGAAGAGTCTCAGATCTAATTAGGATCTTAGAAAAAAATTTTGAAACATCCCTCTTGATCCAATCAGATCTGAATGAACCTGATCCAAGAAAATAGAGATTTTTTCCTTCATATGGAAACCTATAAGGCCCATCTAGTTGCCAATGCTCAAGTCCATTCGAATTATGCTTATGATAGCTATCCATCTGGACTATGAAATTTGATAGATGGATGTGAAGACAGTTTTTCTAAATGGAGAGCTGAATGAAGAGGTGTATATGATACAACCTGAAGGGTTCACATCCATGATGAGTCAAAGATGTGCAAGCTTTAAAGATCCATTTATGGACTAAAGTAGGTATCTTGGAGTTGGAACATACAATTTGATAGGACGATCAAGACGTATGGCTTTAATACGAATGAAGAAGAGCCTTGCATATACAAGTGGGCTAATGATCCAGTGGTTATATTCCTAGTATTGTATGTGGATGATATTCTCTTAATCGAAAATGATGTTCCTACATTACAAGAAATAAAGATCTGGCTGTCATCATAATTCTTCATGAAGGACTTGGGAGAAGCTTCCTACATCCTAGCGATGAAGATCTATAGAGATAGATCGAAGAGGTTGCTTAGGTTATCCCAATCCACGTACATTGACACTGTGCTAAAGCGATTCAGCATGGAGAATTCTAAAAAAGGCTATCTATCGATAGGCCATAAAATTTCTCTTTCGAAGAGGGATTGTCCGATAATACCTCAAGAAAGAGAGCATATGAGTAAAATATGATATATACTTTGATAGTAGGTTCTATCATGTATGCCATAACATATACAAGATCAGATGTGGCATACTCACTAGGGATAGTGCATAAATACCAGTTTGATCCATGGGAGAACCATTGGAAGGTTATTAAAATCATCTTGAAGTATTTGAGAAATACTAAGGAATAGTGGCTTATTTATAGTGAGTCAGATTTAAGACTTGTGGGATTTATAGATTTTAATTTTAGTCTGATCATGATGACAATAAAAGTGTATCGAGATATGTATTTATCCTTAATAGTGGAGCTATCTGCTAGAAGAGTTCCAAACAGCATACAGTGGCTGACTCAGTTTGTGAGATGGAGTATGTCACTGCATCAGATACTACCAAACAAGTGGTGTGGCTAAGAAAGTTTATTACCGAGCTTGAAGTAGCACCCTCCCTTGATGGTCCAATTTTGATATTCTGTGATAGCTCTGGAGCTATTGCTCAGATGAAGGAATTGAAGGCACACTAGTAGACAAAGCATTTTCTGCATCGCTACCATCTTATTTCGAAGATCGTAGATAGAGGTGATGTCGATTTTTAGAAGATCGATGAAAAGGAGAACCTAGCTGATCCATTCATAAAAGCCATTGTAGTGAAGGAGTTCAACGACTTCAAGTCGAAGATGGGTATTAGATACTGCACCAATTAGCTTTAGTCTAAGTTGAAGATTATTGAAAATAGTGTCCCAAAGTCAATCATCAATTTGTTGATGATTGTGTTATTTCTTGTATTTGTATATGAATTATAATTAAATAAAAATTATTTTGGTTTTTTTATCATAATTTTTTTTTATCTTCTAATGAATTCCTATGTCGTGATGAAATCTTTAAGACTATTTAGAATCGATAAAGAAGAATTTATTATTTAGTTCTTAAATGTATTTGCGATCAAATGATACATTATTACCAAGAACGATAATGTTTATCGAGTGTAGGTCATTGTGTGCCATGTGGGTTGGTTATCCTCTTAATCAAGGAGTGTGGAGACACTGGTATGGCATGCAGGTAAGATATAGGGATACATCTGCACTGAATATGACCAACTCTGGAGCTTTTCTACTGTCAAAATTTGCTCCAATGGAATATGGATATAAATATCCATCCGATCTGAGATCACCATGGTGACTTCCAAATAACTCGCTATGCTTTGGTGTCGGACCATCTGAATTTTTAATTCAGTGACGAAAGATTTCTAGGCACAGTCAAGTACTTAAGAAGTCTATGTGTGAATCAAAAGGAGATTGACCACTCTGGGTTCAAGAGTTGTGTTCAATTGTATTTCAATTTAGCAAAATCTTAGCTAGGATAGTCTAAGTGAGGAGTCATAGGACTGATTGCATTGAGACATGATTTGGATGTACTTTTCATAGTTGATAGTTTAACTCTAAGTTATCCTATACATAGAGGTCAAAGAAATGAATATATGGTAACGATATTCGCATAGGTTTTGAATATTGCAATTACGACTATTCGATCTATTCGGACGTCGGATACCATTGTTAGATGGTCACTTCGATTGATACAAAAATTGATTTCTATGCTATCGGCTTATGTTTGAACCTATGAGGTCACACACATTATAGGTTCCTACCTAATCTGATGGCTAGTGAGGAGTTTTTCACTAGACCGAGACTCTATGGTCAAGAGTTTCACTAGATTGGGACTCTTCGACTAAGAGTCCTTCTGGATTGGGACTCTGAGTCCTGCTTGTCTGGAACTCTGTGATCAAATCCCACTAGACTGAAACTCTATGGTCAATAGTTTCATTGGACTGAAACTCTTTGATCGATAGTCCTACTGGGTTGGGACTCTGAGTCCCACTCATCTGGGACTCTGTGATTATAAGCTCCATTCATTTGGAACACTAGGATCAAGAGTCCCACTAGTTGGGTACTCTTCGATCAAGAATTTTATATTGATAGAACTCTATTGTCCAAACATCCACTGGATTTGAACTCTATATTGATGAGAGATTTAATTGATAAATTGATTACTAATTAACTCAATTTGATTAAGAATTAAATTTTGGATCAAGTCCAATTGAATTGGATTCTGTTGGATTTGATCCGATTATGTTATGTGATGACCTAATCATAGAGGAGGTTTGATCCCTAATTTGATCAGAGGTTGGGCTTAATCAATTCTTGATTTGATTAAAATTTAATTGAGTCTCATTAAGTCTGAATGAGTTGGATTTAATCTAGTCTAATTGGGCCTAACCAAATTGGTTTGATTGGGTTCAACTGGATAAGATTGGATTAAGACTAGTTTGACTAGTCTTCATGCACCATCTCACCTTATCCTTGTGCCATTTAAATTTTCTATGAGAAAATGTTTCTCATATCTTTGATCCACGCACAAGAGAGGGCACGCACCAAGTTTCTCACATCCCTATTGGATAAATTTTGGTGGTTGGTCATTCAAATTTGAATGGAATTCAAGTTTGAATGAAGAACTACCTTATCTTATCTAATCCCTCATGCCATCTATTATATTTGGCATTCTCATGGAATTTTTGGGATGTGTGCACATCAAAAAAGAAGCCTTCTCTCTATGCATGAGCCTCCCCCTTCTACATGAGAAAATATAGAAAAAATCTGAGAGAGGAAGAAAACCAGAGAGGGCGCAAGGTTTTGGTGAATGCTGTCCTAGGGTTCCAATCTAGGATTTGAGAAGGAGTTTCGTGAGCTACGAGTGTCGTAAGCCCACAAAATTTTTTGGAGAGCCTTCTCTACCTCTCCTCTACCTCTGTTGCTGATCCAGAGTGTCCAAAAAATTGGTGGAGGGAGATCGAAGGGGTTCGATCAAATTCAGTCGTCAAGAGCATCCATCATCGTGCTAGACTCGGGAGGAGCTGATCAGGACCTGGGCCTCGTGTGGACCATCCGTGAAGATCAGATGACCTATGTAGGTGCATCGTGATGAAAGGATCTTTTTGGTGGTGATTAAATTGTGATGATCAACTACCCGCATAAGGTATCGTGTTCTGAATATGTAGAGTAGTAAAACTGTTTTACTTCTAGTTATTTTATTTTCAGATTTTATTGCATACATATCACATTAGATCCTGGATTTATAGGATTTATAGATCTGATCTATAGCTCTTAAAAAATTAATTAGATTAATTTTTATTTTTACTATATTAACTTTTTAAAAAAGTTTTGAAAGTAGAGCTAGAAATCCTGCATGTTTTCCATCAACTAGTCTCTTCTTGGAGTTCTCCATGCTGAACCTCTTCAGCACCTCCTCTATATACATCTTCTGTGAGAGACCCAGCATCCTCTTTAGTCTATCCCTATAGAGCTTAATCTCCAAAATGAAGGATGCTTCTCCTAGGTCTTTCCTAGAAAACTATTTAGATAACCATACCTTGATCGAGGTCAGCCTAGGAATGTCGTTCCTAGTTAGGAGGATGTCATCCATGTATAGTACGAAGAAGATAACAGCGCTCCCACTGACCTTCTTGAACACATAAGATCCCTTCTTATTCTTGATGAAATCAAATGATTTGATGACATCATTCAAACAAAGATTCCAGCTCCAAGATGCTTGCTTGAGTTCATAAATGGATCTTTGTAAATCACCATCACAAGAAGTGAAATCATGCGGCTATTTCATATAGATATCTTTC
This sequence comes from Cocos nucifera, assembly GCA_006176705.1. Taxonomy (NCBI): domain Eukaryota; kingdom Viridiplantae; phylum Streptophyta; class Magnoliopsida; order Arecales; family Arecaceae; genus Cocos; species Cocos nucifera. The sequence goes on along the minus strand of QRFJ01001554.1, from coordinate 89,695 downwards.
TCAAGATATTGATTTAGGAACGTCATTTTCACATCCATTTTTTATTTCGTAATCGAAATATGCTACAATCGCAAGCATTGTATGGATGGATTTAAGCATGACCACTAGCAACAAGGTATCTTGATAGTCAATATCTTCGTGTTGACTATACCCTTTCGCCACTAGCCTAGCTTTGAATGTCTCTATATTTTCATCTACACCTATCTTTCTCTTGAAGATCCATTTATACCCAATAGTTACTATACCTTCATATGGATCTACCAAGGTCCAGACTTGGTTCTAGCGCATCGAGTCAATTTTTGACTTCAATGCCGCCATTTTTTGGAGTCAATATCTGATATCGCCTCATCATAGATTTTAGGATTATCACCATAAATCCTATTTTTTATGAGGAATATTTTCTTTATATCCTCTGAAATGATACCTAATTACCTCTTAGGAGGATCGAAAATCATACTTGACCTATGAGGTGGAGGAGGTAGTGTGTGGATCGACTTAGACTGATCGAGTTTCTTAGGTTTTTTAGCTTTTTGCTCTTCGGAGACTTTCTCCTCGAGCCTAATCTATCTTTTGATGCCACCATTTTAAATAAATTATTTCTCAAAAATTATGGTATGTCGACTCACAATCATATTATGATTTTCCAAAAGATAGAAATAATATCCTAATAACTCTTTAGAATATCCGATGAATCGGGCTTTAAGGGACCTTAATTCTAACTTATTTGCTTGTTGTCTCTTGACATGGGCCAAATAACCCTAAATTCTAGGATGATTCAGACTTGGGTTCTTACCATGCCATATCTTATACGGTATGGTGGGAACGATTTTGGATGGAACTCTATTCAGTAAGTAAATTGTTATCATTAAACTATATCCTCAAAGAAACTCAGGAAAGTCTATGAAGCTCATCATGGATCGGACTATATCTAATGGAGTCCCATTTTTCCATTCTAAAACTCTATTAAGTTGAGACATTCCAGGTGGAGTCCATTATGAGACTATGCCATTATCCTTAAGATAGTCCAAAAATTTTTGGCTATGATATTTTTCTCCTCAATTTGATCGAAAAATCTTAATAGACTTTTCAGTTTACTTTTTTACTCATGTTTGAATTTTTTGAACTTTTCAAAGGCTTCAAACTTACATCGCATCAGGTACACATATCCATATCGAGATAAATCATCGATAAAAGTAATAAAGTAGATAAAGTTGCCTCTGACCAGTACATCGAATGAGCCAAACATATCTATATGTACTAAGGCAAGTAACTCTATAGTCCCTTTTTCATATCCCATAAAGGATAGCTTAGTCATTTTGTCTTGAAGACATGACTCATAAATCAAATATGACTCAAAAGTCAATGGACCCATTAGTCCGAATTTCTCCAATTTGTTAATCCTATCTTTGGCTATATAACCTAATCTAAGATGCCATAAGTACTTATTGTTAACAATATCTCTAGGTCGCTTTGACACTATGGCATTTATGTTTTACTTGACATTATAAATAGATACATCTATATGTAACTGGTAGAGACCATTAATTAAGAAACCACTGAAAATTTTATTTTTTTCAAAAAGAATTATACAGTGGTCCTTAAAGAAACTAATTACATAGTTCTCTTATGACAAACATGAAATAGAAATCAAATTCCTGCTTGCAGTAGGTATAAAAAAACAGTCCCTAAGTACTAAGATGCTCCTAGATGGTAATCAAAAAGGGTAGGTTCCTATGGCTACAACAGTAACTCTTGCTCCATTTTCAACGTGCAAGATCATCTCGCCTTTTCTTAGCCTCCTACTATCCTCAAGATCTTGCATAGAAGCGCACAAATGAGCACTAGAATCAGAGTCAAGCACCTAATTGGATGCAAAAGAGACTACTATGTTTGTCTCAATGATGAGCAAACCTTTAGAAGGTCCACCTTCCCGCTTGTTCTTCAGGCTGGCCAGGTACGTAGGGCAGTTCTACTTTCAATGGCCATCGGAGTTGCAGTGAAAATATTTTTTTTCTTCATGACCTTCTTCGGCTCGCCCTTCTTCATCTTTTCCTCAATTTTCTGCTTCTTCGCAGACTTCTTCTTTCCAAAATATTTTTTTTTGGAAGAAGTCCGCTCCACCGCCAGAACTGAGCCCTTTGAACTCTTCAAAGTCTGCTTAGTAATAATTAGTATATTCATCAACTCAGCTACGGTGCACTGGAGCTTATTCATATAGAAGTTCCTAATTAACTGCCTGTATGAATTAGTCAAGGACTACAGGATCATATCAATCTGTAGATCCTTGTCCATCAGGACACCAAGCTTCTCAAGTTCTTCTAGATTTTTAATCATCGTCAAGTAATAATCTTGGACTGACTGCCCATCATGCATCTATACCTTAAAATATCTTCTCGAGACTTGGTAGCGTACTGCACGACTCTGTTCGCCATACAACTCTTGTAGGTGAGCCAACATTTGGCATGTAATCTTTATATCCTCGTATTGGCGTTATAACTCATCAGACATTGAGTCCAACACATAGCACCTGATCTTGTTGTCATCATCCAACCACTTTTCGTGAGATGCTTTCTGATCAGCAATCGGATGGGCTAGAAGAGTGGAAAGTTTCTAATCCAGTACATAGGTCAACTTTTTGGAACTCAAAATGATTTTCAAGTTTTGGAGCTAATCCTTATAATTGGATCCGATCAATCTATGGGTATTTAGAATTCTCGCTAGGAGGTTTGATGCAGATATTTTTCTATAGAGAGTCAAAGTTTCTAGTTAGATTTATAATTGACTTAATCAATTTATTTAAAAATTTTATTTTTAAATAAATTTAGGCTCTCATTATTTTCTTAGATCTCTATACTCTCTTAGCAGAGATGCAAAAATCTCCACGATCAAAGACTTTTAGTGGGTGGTACGATCCCACTGATTGGTTCGCCATCTCACCTAATAATTATTGATGATGAGTCAGTCAATGAGTGGGCAACTCTTATCTAATGTTTCTCTAAACATGGTGCACCCAGACTTGGTCTCTAATTCATGAAGCTTACTGTGCTCGAAATATTGTTCCACTCCTTAATTAAGTCAGACGCACCATTTGCACAGACTGAATTCATGATTGGGATCCTCACTGTATCCAAAATATTAAACCTAACCCATCCTCCAGTCCGTAGCATCCTATGCCTAATAGATGTGGTTGCATCTTTTCAGTGCAACTGAACCGCTGTATCCAGTCAAGAATAATCAACCTTGGAAAGGGTCGGCACGTCTATAATGGTGGATGACCAATTGACTTAATATTTTTTTAGAAAGATTTCAATATAGATCTCTTAGACTCGACTAGTCATAATAGTTATGACTAACCTAATGGTATGGGTTAGCTTGAATCGTTAGCCACCTCAATATACAATCAGATTGATCCAATCGACCAGGTAAGTAAGATCGATGGAAGGGATATGCCATTAACTCAATCTCAGATGAATCATAGGCAAGTAGCTCCCAATTAAAAATCAGCAATCATATCTACCATACTTACCTTAGACACCAATTTGTCTAACCAGAATTGATCGGGTTAAACTACAATCTAAGCTCGAATTATGGAGCCAAATTAGGTCTTGAAGTGATCAACTATATGTGGCTGTGAGTCGATCTTGACCAAACTTACATCTAATTGGCTGGTTAATTCTAAGCACTCTTGATCCCAGCTAACCAACTCTTGATTAGATTTGATCATCCGCTAGACCTAATCAAGCTACCCATACCCGAACCCATGTTTTATGAAGGTGTCTTAGATCTGAAAATTCTAAATTTTTAGATCTAATTAATTTCATAAACTTAATTCTTAATTAAGTTCAAACATGATTCAAAATAAAGCACGTAAAGATCCTAGGGTTTTTATATCTAGGGTTGTGCAGAAAATTAAGTTTTTGTTTTCTGATTAAGGATAAACACGCGGCACCTTTACACACCATAAGAGCACCCCATCGAATGAAAAGTGAGGGCCTTTAAACCCTTCTTACTCTTATGATCAGATGGCCAAGAGGAATGCCTTAATCAAAAATTTAAACTACACAACAATATAATTAGATTTAACACATATATCATATATACGATCATAGATCTAATCTACACATACTTTGCATACATCTCATGTATCAATTTTTAAAATTATATCTAATGCATTAGATCTGATTACATCTAACATAATATCTAAAAATTAAATGATCATATCATAAAATAAATTCAGATTTAATCTAATCTAGATTTGGAACTGCAAACGAAGCTTTTATACCAGTTGAAGAAAAAACTAGATCCTTACCGTAGGATCAACCTAATCGGATTAGGTTTATAGCAAATATTTTAAAATTTTTTTTAAAGAGCTGATTAAATTTGAGAGTTCTCAAATCTAATTAGATTAGTCTAAAATATAAAAATAATATTCATGATATCAAATATCATTAATCGGATGAACAATTCATCCTGCAGCGATGATCTAATGCATCCTAGGTTCCGACATTAGCCACGCACATGTCCGACCACTACTAGCATCCACTTAGGTTAGATCTAAAGGTCTTTTTCCTTCTAGATCTGATCTAAGAAAATTAGATTAGAAATCTTCCTGGTATGCCTTCGATTTGATTTCGATAGTAGCATGTTCGTCGCACGAACAAGATCTCTTTGACGTAGTCTTTGCAGCAGGACTCCAACTCTTGATGGTTGTTTTGCCCAACTCCTTAGGCATGGAGAAGAGGGAAAGAATCAAGGAGAGGAGGCGTGGAGGTGGAGAAAATGGCAGAGCCTTGGTATGGGATTCAGATGAAAGAGCAAAAGTGATGCTCCCAAGTCTTGGAAGATCATGATGAAGTCAAGGTGGTGGCTCCTGAAGGCTTGGATCAGCTGGAGTTGTATCAGCCAAGATAAAAGGCTAATATATTGTTAGGCCGGCTCGGATACGTAGTTGAGATCGAGTCGACTTGGAGCGCAGTCGAGCTGGCTATCTAATCGCTATCGTAGGCAATCAAAAATAAAACCTAACTCATTATTATATAGATAGGATGAGTCAGGATCGTATCCTTAGGAATCATATTAATTATGTTTAAATTATAAATTAAAAATAAAATTAAAATTAATTAAAAGTTGATTAATTAAAAAACTACTTAAATTATTTAAGAAAGTAAATTAAATAGCAAATTAATTGAAAGAGGAGTTGCAAGTATGAAGATGAATTCTTAGGTTCTCAATTGATCACTTATTTAATAGCCGGTATTCTTTTTAATAAGCTATAATTGATATCGAATCAATAAAAATATAATCTATCTTAGAGAGCACTTAGATCACAGTTCGTCTCTTAAAGTTATAGACTAGTTTATATTAATTTAGATATAATAAAAAGAATTGATCTAAACATAATCTATCTTAAGAGCATGAACCGTACCCATAGATCACGGTTCGTCCTAAGGATCATAAACTATTCTAGATCAATCTTATAAAGATATAAAAATATTATAAATAAAAATAATCTTTATTATAAATTAAAATACAAAAGATGAAAAATAAAAAAAATATTATCAAAATAAGATCACAATGATCTCTTCAGAAAAAGATGATCAGCCGGACATCAGGAAGCTTTTCGCTGAAATCTTCATCCTGAAGCTTAAGGTCTTCCTTCCAATAGCTTGGAGAAGGGATCAAAAGTAGGAAGAAAAAATTTTGTGGAGAAGTAGGGGCTTTTGGTTTGTGGAAGAGAAAAAAAGAGAGAGAGCTTGGAGAGAGAAAGAAGAGAGGGATAGCTGCTGTTTGGAGAAGAAAAAGAGAAAGGAAGGGAGAGAGGGAGGGCCAAGAGAGGCCTGGGAGGCCATTGGCCACAGAGGGTGATGATAGGAGAGGCTACAGCTATATAGCAAATATATAATGGAGAGGGAGAGTAGAGTTTTAAAAGGATTAGAAGAGAAATTTGAGAAAGAGAAGATCTGACGCTCACCCAAACCCAAGCTCCCGCATGGACCGTGCGGCTTGCTCTTCTTTTCCGCGTGAAGACTCGCTCACAAATTGCTCTCAGGCCTGCTCTCGCTGTGCACCCGCGAGCTCCTTACAGACCTGCTAATACGCCATAGGCGGTGACCCTCAAGTGAACACACGCCAGTACACCCCATGGGCCCGCTAACTCTTCACGGACCCATTAGGACACGCCCAAGCCAAAAACCAGCGCATATTTTATCAGAAAAATATAAATTCTTTTTTTGTTTTTTTATAATGATATATGCTTCTTTTTTTTTTTTTTGTTTTTTGGTTTCTAACATAGTATCTTCATTTTTTATAATATCTTATACATCTTTCTTTTAATTTAATTTTATTTTGAGTCTAATTTATTCTAAATTTTCTTTATTATGACCCATAAATCGAGATCTTTTCATCAATGATCTACTTTTCTGCAAAAGATAAAATAAAAATATTAATTCTTAAGAATAAAGATAAATTAATTTATAAATTAATATTTTTATAAATATATTTAATATCTTCATCACACCCTCAATTTGAACTTTGCTCGTTCTCGAGTAAAGCAGATTAATTAGCAATATACACTGACTTAGTCTTGAAGTAAAAGTTAGGTTCAGACATTTCTAAAGGCAACTGATATCCGATCAGATCATTAAAGAGGTACGTCGTTGGATTACTAATTCGACTCAATTAGTGGTTGAGTATTAGCCATTGAAATTTTTAGAGATCTTCTTTCATCAACTCCCAACTTTACTCTTTAAATCCTCAAACTTGATGTGAGAGAGATTTATTGCCTTCTTACAATTTAGTCTCCTTATTATCCATATTTTTTTACTTTTTTTAATTAATTTTTATCTTTTTTTCTAGATTCTTACATCCCCATCTTTTTACGTTTACTTAGATGAAGGATCTCGGTTACTCAATGAGACAATACTAAATCTTTCCTTTTAATTTACATTGCTCATCTTTTTATACGAACCATAATGCTTACTTAGACGAAGAGGCCTAGTTATTCAGTGAGAAACCAATATTTTTTTAAGCAGATTTTAAGAGAGACTTTTGCATATTTTGACCTTTCCATCCAACTCCCATAAAGTAGATTCTTTATTGAGATCAGTAAGAAGAGGGTTCTAGAATCACTCTTAAAATTTAGTCTGATTCAAATCCTATCATTCATTGAATTTTCTTAATAATTTACTCCTCAGTATCTTTAAAATTATCTAGACCATTAATTATTTATTTATTAGGATGTCTAATTAACTCTTAATCAAAACAGAGTTTGAGTATATAGAGCTATTTTTTTTTTTAAAATCATACTCAAGGACTCACAAATTTTAAAGTTAGTTATTCTTCCCCCAACTTAATTTTTATTATCCTCAATGGAAGAAGAGAAAAATAAAAATATTTATCAAGGAGGGGTACCACCTGATTTGCTATATGTGGATCCTTCATACTCCATCAGGTTTATATTGGATATTTTGATATGCTTCCCCCCAACTTGTGCTAATCATCTTTATTAATTTCTATAAAAATAAAATAAAAACTAAAAATCTAAAAAATAAAATGATGGGTTACTTTCCAACAAGTGCTAAGTTTAAGATCTTTAGCCAGATCAAGCGATTTTACCTATTCCATGTTAAAAATTGGATCGATAAATTTCAATGATTTTGGATTGCCAATCTCAGGAAGAGGGCTTACGATCTCATTATTGATAAATTTCAGTAATTTCTCACCAATCTTCAGAAAGTAACTCACAGCCCCATTCTTAGTCAGTTTTATTTTTCTGATTTTAAGAAAATTATTTATGAACCCATTCATAGATCCTTATTTTTTGAGAATTTCTTCTATTTGTTCTTCTAATATGCTACTAAATTAAACTTTTGAATTAAAAATTGAGTCAAATGCAATAGGTATCGGAAGGATATCACTCAGTTCTAAACATGCATATTCAGGTGCGACCAAAAGCGGATTTAGTTCTGGAGGAGATAATGATTTTAAAGGAAAGCTATTAGAGTCGATATTAATTCATATTTCTCAGTCTATGAAAAAATGGTGCTAAAATTGGGTGGCTCCAATAATGTATTCATATTTTTAGCATACCCATCTATATTAAAATCATCCACCCCGAAAGAATCCCAACGTGTATGCACTAGGTCTTGAGAAATAATTCTAGGAATAGTTTTCTTATTACATCTTTAGGTACATCTACCTCAAAATAGTTTTCAATTTGTATACTAGGCTATTCTATAAGAATTTCATGAACATTGGAGCTCTCAGCCATATATTATTCCTTTGGGTCACTTATGGGCTGACCAAATAATTTTTTCTCCTTTCAACTATTAAATGCAGCAGCTAGCTGACTAACTTGAGTTTCTAGCTTGGCTATTGACTGATTTTGGGAGTGGATGATTTATAAAATTTTTCTTTAAGTTTTGAGCTATAGGCACTTGAAAAGGATTGCTGAATATTTTGATATTAATATGCCGCATAAGTTTCCTCCGGATAACTAGTTTCATAATTGATTGCTGGTTGTGATGTCTTGTAACAATTTGAATAGTTTTTCTAACTCAGATTGTAGGTGTTGGAGTAAGAATTATAATAATTGATCTGAGTTGGGGTTGGGTAAGTCTACTCATGTGCAAATTTTCAAGATCGATGTGTAGCTGGACATTCACTAACCAGATGGTTGGAACTTGAACATATGTCACACACATGCAAAGATGAGGCAGGAGAGTGTCTCATATTTAATAGACAATCAAGTTTCTGGGATAACTCATCTATGTTATTGTGGATATCTATGGAGTTTTCAACCTCAAAGATTCCACCTCTATTAGGTTCATACATGGGTACATAGGGGTCATAAGTATAAGAAGAAGGGATAAAGTATTCTCTTAATTGGCAAAAGGGTGCAACCATAATTCTAGGTTTAACAGCTCTAAAGGTTCGTTCAATCTCAGGATCTAAGGATTGAATTTTAGATCATGATGATCCATACCCAAGTGAAAACCCTACAATTATACCTTAGAGCAAACATAGATTAATATTTCTTTAGATTTTTTGTTAGATTTTTTTTTTAAGAGAAGAAGATGAAAGAAATTCTAAAGATGAGAACCTAGAGAATCCTAAATCTAAGAAATAGATGTGAGGAGTTTTATTTGGTTTAATGTTAGTTAACAATCAAGTTATGCAAACAATCCTGGCTAAGATTTACCCTAGATCTAGATAGCTCTCAACTGCCAAGGTCACCTTTAAGCCCTCAAAGTAAAAAATCAGCCACTCAACTGGCCAGATAAGTATAAGGTTGGTGGGAGTCCCTCCGTTGCTTTTCTTAGACACCAATTATTCTTGGTCAGGTAAGCTAACCGAACTAATTAAGTAACTATTTTCTTTCGAGATATGATTTCTGAACCACTTGCCTTAGATATCAGTTAAACTGACTAACCCTAATTCTGTCCAACTTTTAGAGTTCCTTATCCAAATGAGCTCGAATATTCTTATGCGTCAACGTCTAATTGATTTTTAAAAATTAAAGGCTTGGATTAATGTAATATAAAAATTTATGATTTTTGAGTTAAGGAAGGGTGATCAAATCTCCATCTTATCTTGGTTAATTGGGTTTAGTACCGTTAAAGTTTCTTATAAAGATGAGATACAAAAAGTCAAGATGTTCAAGTAAAATAAAATAATCAAACTAAAATTAGTTATTTTACTTATTAGGTTCCGTGATTAGGTCTCTAATTCCTAAATAGCTTATACAGTATCCATATAATTTTTTTTAAAAAAATTTAAATTTATTTATTATTTATTTAAAATTTTTATTTTTATTTTTATATTTTTAAATTTTTTTTAAAATAACTAAATCACGATCTCCAGTAATGGTGTCAAAATTTGATCGCTGTAATAGACGGTCAAAAATAAAACCTAACTCACTACTATATAGCTAAGATGAGTCGGAATCGTATCCTCAAGTATCATGTTAATTATGTTAAAAATAAAATTAAAATTAATTTAAAATTAATTAATTAAAAAGCTACTTAAATTAATTAAGAAATTAAATAAATAGTAAATTAATTAAAAGTGGAGTTGCAAGTATGAAGATGGATTCTCAAGATTTTAATTGATCTCTTCTCTGATAGCTGATATTTTTTTTAATATGCTGTAATTAATATTTAATCAATAAAAATATAATTTATCTTAGAGAGCATGGATTGTACTCTTAGATCATAGACCGTTTCTTAAAATTATAGACTACTCTAAATTAATTTAGATAGAATAAAAAAATTAATTTAAAAATAATATATTATGAAGGTATGGATCATATCCGTAGATTATAGTTCATCCTAAGAATCATAAACTATTCAAGATTAATCCCATGTAAATAATGATATAAAAATATAATAAATAATAATAGTTTTTATTATAAATTAAAAAAATAAAAAATAAAAAATAAAAAAATATTATTAAAATAAAATTATAATATTATTTTTAAAATTAGTTGATTAGACCGCTTCGGCCGTGGAGGCAGTTGGCGTCAGGAATGTACGAGGCTGCCGTTTTTATGGAAGGAGAGGACTTTGCATTGCATGCGGAGTCGGAGTTACGAAGAGCGGGGAAACGCGTGAGAAAACACGTGAAGGAGAGGTGGGGCCGTGGAGAAAAAGCTGGCTTGCGTGGGAGAGGAGTTCCGGAGATGGAAGGAAGTAGGAATTGATTACGGAGAAGGTAGAGTGGCATCGGTGAAATTAAGGAAAGAGTTTAGGCTACTTTAATTGAAAGAGGAAGGAGGTGGGGGCCATGGGAATTTAATATGCTGGAAGAATTTTCAGCGTGGAGAGCGTTGGGATGTGGGAGTTAACATGAAATAAGGTGGCCGTAGGTCTCGGTGGAGGAGACTTTGAGGGGAGCTTTAATTGAGGAGAGAGTATTTAAGAATTAGCATGGAACTTGGAAAGCAGAAGCCCACCCGTGGAGGATGGGAAAAGTCTTTTTCAGCGAAGTTTGAATGGAAAGGTTTTGTCCTGCTATGAATTAAGAGATGGGATTTTAGCTTTTATAACTAGGAGTTTTAGTACGGGGGAAGTGGAATCTCAAGCCGTGTGCTTTTGGAATGGAGTGGCTTCTCACCAAAATACTATCCACCATAAACATTGGATGGCTTTTACCGCAAGCCACGCATGGACTGGGCACCGAGTGGACCATAATTTATGTGCTTTGTGTTTTGTACCTTTAAATTTTAATATTTAATTAAATTTTTATAATTAATAATTTTTATAAAAATATATAAAAATATTAAATACTAAATAATAAAAATTAAAATATTAAATATTTTAATATTTTTTATTATATATTAATATATTGATCACTATTTTAGATAGATAGAAGTTGGTGTTCGGATGAGATACAGTCGAGCTAGCTCAGCTTCTAACAGAATCGGCTTCATGGTGGTAAGCAGAATTAGACAATTTTTTATTTGGCCTTGAATTGGATTTAATCCAAGGGATCTTAAGATCTAGTTTGAGAGATCTTAAGATGGCTAATTTATGTATTAGACTAGGTCTTTAGTTCAAGGGATGAAAGCATGCAAGACATGTATGTATATTGACTTAGATGAGTGCTTTCATATATGGGTTAGCCTAGAAAAATTTTTTAGGACTGAGTCTTGTTGGCTAAGGGTGCATATATATACTTTGTATATGTAATATTTTTTTGATAAGCGGAACAGAATCCCTTTTCTCCCTAAAATCCTAGCTTCTTCTCTCTCTCTCTCTGCTACCGCCGCCCTAACTTCAAATAATCTAATCTTCATCCTGCTTGCTATCATCTCCAACTTATCTCCAAAAGGTTGGTAGAAGGTGAAGGAAAATCCTGATTTCTCGATCCAGGTTCATTCAGATCTGATCAGATCAAGAGATATATTTCAAAATTTTTCTCTTTGATCTGTATCAGATCAGGAATGTTTCAGATCTGATTCTTATTATTTTAATAAATAAAATAAATAAGGATAAATTAAATCAAATTTAATTTACCTGATTTGGGTAATCCTATTATCCTGTTGATGATCCTGTATGCAGCGAAAGATTCTGGATCTAGCCACGCAAGCGCCTGGCCTCTACCGGTATCCACTCGAGCTGGATCTGGAGATTCTTTTTTTCTCTATCACGTCTCCAAAAATCAGATCTGGAGGATCTTCAAAACTTCTTTTGAAGATCAACAGTCGTTCTTTGCAGCAACGCAGCCTTCTTGCTTTTGATCGCCTTTCTTTGATCTGGATCGCACCAATCAAAGTCCAAAACCCTTTTGGATGTGGAGAGGAGAAGGAGAAGGAGGTTTGGCATGGAGGAAGAGGGGAGAGGCAGCCTTGGGCGTGGGGAATTATGATTCATAATCATATCATGTTGCAATCTGAGTTGGGCACAGGGTCTTATTTATAGACTAACTGTGATCCAACTCCTCTTCTTCCCAACCAATCACAACCCTTTGTGAAATCAGATCTAAATCTGATTGGTGGGAATAGAGTCCCCTGGATTCCTCCTTAGAGGGTGCCTAAGACCAGTCAAAGTTGGATTCTTAGAAGAACTCTAATTGGAATCCAAAAAGGAGATGGAGTCCTTGTCCAACAAGGACTCCTAGGCGCCTCCAACTTGGGCGGGCACACGCCTAGGGTGGCGTGCGCCCTCCTCCTTGCCAGGTTCTGGCAGGGGGACAGGCCCCCACCAGCTCTCCAATAGGTGCATGACATGTGGTCAAAAGTCAAAGTGTCAATGGTCAACGTTTGACCAGTCAAAGGTAGACTTTTGACCAAAGTCAAAGAACAAGAAATGGCAGGTGACCAAAAATGGCAGGTAATGTCTTACAAAATAAGACAACCTTTTCTGACTTGGACAACCTCCAGTCAGACCATATGAAGGCCTCTGATTGAGCACAAACTCCTTTGGCTCAGACAGGACAACTTATTTATGATAGCAAAAGAAGAACGTTAGGTTCAATCGAGTGCTAGCACGATTTCCTTGAACCTAATTGAATCTCATTCAGATCAATTGAACTAGATCAGTTCAATTGATGATCACCAGATTCAAACCCTTATTTGTGTGACCCAGTTAGGTTCAGTTCTGTATGGTAATGGGATATGTCATGATCTCTATCATCGACATCATCGAAACTCCTTTCGATGGATCAGAACTCTTCTGATTCGAACAGCTAGAATGATCGATCATCTAAATCATTCTAATTGCTCCCAAAATCCACCAGTGACACCTAGCAGTATATGGTGGCAACCCATCAGAGCTGAATGCGAACCTCTTGGTGCAGCTACCTGTGTGATTAAGTTCTTCTATCTTGAGCCCCGATCAGATTAGGGTTAAGGTGAACTCGTCAAACCCTAGTCTCTGTCATATGATGTAATCATTCGATTCGAGTCCAATGTGAAAATCTAAATAGAAACTCTTTCTATTATTTCACTCTGCCATGGCCATGGGCTTCTGGACTTGATTCTCATGATTATCATAGGGCTGCTCCTCTACCACCGAGGTAGATAGATTCCATCTTGATGCCATCCAGTTCCTACAATGAACATGCTATAGCCAACATACACCTCAGGTTCCATATGGCTAGGAGACCGAGTAATGGTGTAGTCAAACTATAACACCCTCAAGGTGAACTGCCGATGCACCTCAGGTCAAAGAACCAGACACACTACTGCAGCATCGAGTCAGTCATTGACGAGAAGGTAGACTCCCTAATGACTACTCGAGGTGGTCACGCTCAGTGCCCTCGTTCTCTAACGAGTACCTGTACTCTCGCTCCGGTGTCTCCACACCGTAGACTCAAGACTCATCTACTAAAGAGAAGCGATTGTACACCAACCTTCCGGATCAATCACCATCCTCGTGATGATCCTATGGTCAGGAGCAATTTATGAGTTAATAATGATTATTCATGTCTTAAATTTTCAACTCTTGAAAATATGAATTATCATTACCATTAACTCAAAGGATGTATCACAGACACTAAATACACATATGTGATAGAAAATAACCCATTTATTGATTTTAGTCAAAATTATAATTTTGCCCCTAGAAGTGTATTACAAGTGTCAGCCAATTCTGGCTTCTAGGGCACATATATCTAACAATCTCCCACTTGTCCTAAAGCCAATTGGCTACAAGTCTAAGTCCCATCTTCTCAAGGTGGGCTTCGAACTTCTGCTGGCCCAACGGCTTTGTAAGTGGGTCTGCCACATTATCTATGGAGTCGACTCTCTTGACCTCGACGTAACCCTTCTCGAGGTAATCGCGGATGAGGTGGTATCGCCGCTCAATATGCTTGGATTTCTGGTGAGACCTCGGCTCCTTAGCAAGGGCTATGGCGCCATTGTTGTCGCAGTATAGAGGAATGGCATCTGATGGCATTACTCCGATTTCTGCAGCAAACTTCTTGTACCAGAATGCTTCCTTCGCAGCCTCTGATGCAGCGATATATTCTGCTTCCATGGTGGAATCTGCTATCACGGTTTGCTTGGAACTCTTCCAGCTGACAGCACCACCATTGCACACAAACAGACTGCCAGATGTCGACTTTCGATCATCTATATCAGACATGAAATCTGAGTCTGTGTATCCCTGGACTTGGAGTTCTCCATTACCAAAGACCAACATTATATCCTTAGTTCTTCTCAAGTACTTAAGGATACATTTCACAGAAGTCCAGTGTTCTTCACCTGGATTTGACTGATATCTGCTTGTGACACTCACAGCATGGGCTATATCAGGTCGTGTACATAGCATGGCATACATGAGGCTCCCTATTGCAGAAGCATAAGGGATCTTGCTCATGCGTTCTATTTCCTCAGGTGTGCTAGGGCACATCTTCTTGGAAAGATGAATACCATGTCTGAAGGGTATTAATCCCCTCTTAGAGTTTTCCATACTAAACCTCTTTAGTACTTTCTCTATGTACATCTTCTGTGAAAGTCCTAGCATCCTATTCGGTCTATCCCTATAGACCTTAATTCCTAGAATAAAGGATGCTTCACCTAGGTCTTTCATGGAGAATTCCTTGGACAACCATATTTTGACTGTCGTCAACATGGGAATATCATTCCCAATAAGGAGGATGTCATCCACGTACAATACGAGGAAGACAACAGCGCTCCCACTGACCTTTTTGAAAACACATGGTTCCTCTTCATTTTTGATGAAACCAAACTTTTTGATCACATCATTGAAACGAGTGTTCCAGCTCCGAGATGCTTGCTTAAGTCCATATATGGACCTTTGCAGCTTGCAAACCTTGTGATCAGTATCACTGGATGTGAAACCTAGCGGCTGTTCCATATAGATATCTTCCTCAAGATATCCATTTAAGGAATGCCGTTTTCACGTCCATTTGCCATATTTCATAATCGAAATAGGCTGCAACGGCAAGCAATGTGCGGATGGATTTTAGCATAGCCACTGGGGAAAAGGTATCCTGATAGTCAATGCCTTCGCGTTGACTATAACCTTTTGCCACTAGTCTAGCCTTGAATGTCTCCACATTCCCATCTGCACCAATCTTTCTCTTGAAGATCCATTTACACCCAATAGGTACTATACCTTCTGGTGGATCTACCAAGGTCCAGACTTGGTTTGAGTGCATCGAGTCAATTTCTGACTGCATTGCCTCTAGCCATTTCTCGGAGTCGATATCTGATATCGCCTCGTTGTAGGTTTTGGGATCATCACCATGAGCACCATTACCTACGAGGAACATTTTCTCTACTTCCTCTGAAATAATACCTAAGTATCTCTCAGGGGGACGGAAAACTCTTTCCGATCTACGAGGTGGAGGAGGTAGTGTTCTTATTGGCTCAAACTGATTTGGTTCCAATTGGTCCTTAGCTCGTTCCACTTGTGAGACTTTCTCATCAAGCTTGATCTATTTTCCAATGCCGCTGTCTTGAATAAACTATTTTTCAAGAAAGATGGCATGTCGACTCACAATCACATTGTGGTCTTCTGGAATGTAGAAATAGTATCCTAATGACTCTTTAGGATATCCTATGAATCGAGCTCTAAAGGACCTAAACTCTAACTTGTCCGCTTGTTGTCTTTTGACATGAGCCGGACAACCCCAAATTCTGAGATGACTCAGACTTGGTTTCTTACCGTGCCATATCTCATACGGTGTGGTAGGAACGGTTTTAGAGGGAACCCTATTCAGTAGATAGATTGAAGTTAACAATGAGTGTCCCCAAAGAAAATCAGGGAGGTCTGTGAAGCTCATCATGGATCGAACCATATCCAATAGAGTCCGATTTCTCCATTCTGAAACCCCGTTGAGTTGAGGTGTTCCTGGTGGAGTCCATTGAGAGACTATGCCATTTTCCTTTAGATAGTCTAGGAATTCCCGGCTAAGGTATTCACCTCCTCGATCTGATCGAAGAACCTTAATGGGTTTTTCTAGTTTGTTTTTCTACTTCATGTCTGAATTCTTTGAACTTTTCAAAAGCTTCAGACTTGTGTCTCATAAGATACACATACCCATACCTAGACAGATCATCGGTAAAGGTAATGAAGTAGACAAAATTGCCTCTAGCCGGCACATCAAATGGGCCGCACACATCAGTATGTACTAGGGCAAGGAGATCTGTGGCCCTTCTCCCCATGTCCTACAAAAGGGAGTTTAGTCATTTTGCCTTGAAGACAAGATTCACAAGTTGGATATGACTCGGAAAGTCAACGGACTCAATAGCCCATTTTTCTCCAATTTGTTGATCCTATCTTCTGCTATATGACCTAATCTCAGGTGCCATAGATATCTGTCGTTTGGACTATCCCTAGGTCGTTTGGCATTCACGTTTTGCTCGATAGTTAAAATAGGTACATCAATATGTAGCTGATAAAGACCATTAATAAGGAAACCATTTGCAATTTTATTTCTTTCATAAAGAATGTTACAATGGTCCTTAAAGAAGGTGATCACATAACCTTCTTGTGCTAAGCATGAAACAGAAATCAAATTCCTGCTAGCTGCAGGCACAAAATAACAGTCTTTCAAAACTAAGTCTAAACCAGATGGTAATCGAAGAGGGTATGTTCCCACGGCTACTGCAGCAACTCTTGCTCCATTACCGATGCGTAGGATCATGTCTCCATCCCTCAGCCTCCTGCTATCCTCAAGACCCTGCATAGAAGTGCACAGATGAGCACTAGAACCAGAGTCAAGCACCCAACTGGATGCAGAAGAAACCGTAAGGTTAGACTCAATAACGAGCATACCTCCAGAAGGACCTTCCTTCTTGTTCTTCAGGGTGGCCAGGTAAGTAGGGCAGTTCCGCTTCCAATGGCCGTCGCTGTTGCAATGGAAACACTTTCCTTTGCCATCGGCCTTTTTCTTCGGCTCTGCCTTCTTCTTCTTTGATCCTTCCACCTTTTGCTTTTTCACAGACTTCTTTTTCTTTCCATAAGACTTTCTTTTGGAAGAAGTCCGTTCCATAGCAAGAACTGAGCCTTTAGAACCTTTCATAGAAAGCTCAGCGGTAACCAGCATATTCATTAATTCGGCCAAGGAATTCTGAAGTTTATGCATGTGGTAATTCATGATGAATTGCCCATATGCATCAGTCAAGGATTGCAGAATAATATCGTTCTGCAGGTCCAAGTCCAACTTCACACCGAGCTTCTCAAGCTCTTCCATGTCCTTGATCATTGTCAGACAGTGATCTTGGACTGACTGCCCATCACGCATCTTAGCCTTAAAAAGTCATTTCGTGACTTGATATTTGGCTGCGCGACTCTGTTCACCAAACATCTCCTGCAGGTGAGCCAACATTTGGCGAGCAGTCCCGATATCCTCATGTTGGCGCTGGAGCTCATCAGACATCGAGCCCAACATGTAATATCTGGCCTTATTATCTTCGTCTATCCATTTTTTCCAGAGACGCTCTCTGTTCAACAGATGGACGGGCTGGTAATGTGGGAGGGTCCTGGTCCAAAACATGGGTTAACTTCTCGAACCCAAAATAATTTTGTAGTTCCTGAGCCAATCTTTATAATTGGGTCCGGTCAGTCTATGTGTGTCCAGGATACGTGCCAATGGGTTGGACGCAGACATTTTTCTGTAGAGAGTCAAAGATTCTAGTTAGATATTGTAATTTTGACTTGACCAATTTATTTAGGGATTTTATTTTTAAACAAATTAGCTCCCACTATTTTCTCGGATCCCTACACTCCCTCTGTAGAGATGCGAAAATCTCCACGATTAATGATTTCTAGTGGGTGGTGCGGTCTCACCAACTGACTCATCACCTCACCTAACAGTTATTGGTGATGGGTTAGCCAATGAGTGAACAACTCTTGTTCAATGATTCTCTAATCATGGTGCACCCAAACTTGGTCTCTAATTCATGAATCTCACCGTATCCGGAATATTGATCCACTCCTTAGTTAAGTCAGACCCACCATTTGCATAGACTGGGTTCCTAATTGAGTCTCTCACCGTATCCGAAATATTGAGCCCAACTCATCCTCCAGCCCATAGCATCCAATGCCTAATAGACATGGTTGCATCTTTCCGGTGCAACTGAGCCACTGTATCCAGCCGAGAACAATCAACCCCGGGAAGGGCCCGCACATCTACAATGGTGGAAGACCTCAGACTTAATCTTTTCTTAGGGAGAATTGATTCAGGTCTCATTAAACTAGACTTGGCTTAGTCATAACAATTATGACTAACCTAGTGGCATGGGTTAGCTCGGATTATTGACCACCTCAGATCAGAACTGTGTCAACAGATATGGCCAGGTAAGTGAGACCGGTGGAAGGAATATGCCATTAACTCGTACAAGAATGCATTCAGGTCGAGTAGCTTCCAATTAAAAACCAGTCGGTCGTATGTGCCAAACTTACCTTAGACACCAAATTGTTGAGTCAGAACCAATTGGGTTAGCCTACAATCCAGACTCTAACCTCTGAGCCTAATTAGGTCTTGCTTGATCGTGACTCGATCTTGACCCAGACTTAATCCTATTAGGCTGGTCAATTTAAGCATTGTTGATCCCATCTAACCAACTCTTGATTCGGTTTGATCAACCGCTTAGACCTAATTGAGCTACCCAAGCCCGAACCCAGTATTATGAATATGTCTTAGATCTGAAATTCTCAATTTTAGACCTAATTTCGATGAAACAAACTTTTTGATCACATCATTGAAATGAGTGTTCTAGCTCCGAGACGCTTGCTTAAGTCCATATAATTGGAGCATTTGCAGCTTGGCAAACCTTGTGATCAGTATCATTGGATGTGAAATCTAGCGGCTATTCCATATAGATATCTTCCTCAAGATATCCATTTAGGAATGCCGTTTCCACGTCCATTTGCCATATTTCATAATCGAAATACGCTGCAAAGGCAAGCAATGTGCGGATGGATTTAGCATACGCCACTGGAGAAAAGGTATCCTGATAGTCAATGCCTTCGCATTGATATGAAACTTCTTTGGCCACTAAGCTAACTTGAATGTTCCACATTCCTTTCACCATCTGTATCTCTGAAGATTATTTACATCCAATAGGTACATAACCTTCTGGTGGATCTATCAGGTCTAGACTTGGTTGAGTGCATCGAGTCATTCTGATCGCATTGCTCAGCCATTTCTCGGAGTCGATACTTGATATCGTCTCGTTGTAGTTTTGGTCGATTCACCATGAGCACCTCATTACCTTAGAGGAATCATTCCTCTACTCATCCTCTGAAATAATACCTAAGTACTTTCAGAGGAGTGCGGAAAACTCTTTCCGATCTAACGGGTGGAGGAGGTAGTGTTCTTATTGGCTCAACTGATTAGGTTCCACTTGGTCTTAGCTCGTTTCACTTGTGAGACTCTCATCAAGCTGATTGCATTTTCAATGCGCTGTCTATTTGAATAAAATTTTCAGATGAATTGGTAGTCGACTCATAATTACATTGTGGTCTTCTAGTGAATGTAGAAATAAGTATCCTAATGACTCTTTAGGATATCCATATGAAGAAGCTCTGAAGGACCTAAAACTCTAACTTATCCGCTTCGTTGTCTTTTGACATGAGCCGGACAACCCAAATTCTGAGATGATTCAGACTTGGTTTCTTACCATGCCATATCTCATACGGTATGGTAGGAACGTTTTTAGAGAAAACCTATTCAGTTAAAGATTGAAGTTAACAATGAGTATTCCCAAAGACAAATCAGGGAAGGTCTGTGAAAGCTCATCATGGATCTGAACCATTCCAATAGACCCGATTTCTGCACTTCTGAAATCTCGTTGAGTTGAGGTGTTTCCTGGTGGAGTCCTTGAGAGACTATGCTATTTCCTTTAGATAGTCTCTAGATGGAATTCCGGCTTAAGGTATTCACCCCTCATTGATCTGATCGAGAACCTTAATGAGTTTTCCAGTTTGTTTTTCTACTTCATGTCTGAATTCTTGAACTTTTTCAAAGCTTCAGACTATGTGTCTCAAAAGATCCACATACCCATTATATAGACAGATCATCGGTAAGGAGATGAAAGTAGACAAAATGCCTTCTAGCCGACAATCAATAGGCTCACACATCCAGTATGTAATAGGGCAGGAGATCTGTGCCCTCTCCCCATGCCCAACAACAGAGGAGTTTAGTCATGTTTGCTTTGAAGACGAGATTTCACATAGGTTTGACCAGTCAAAGGTAGACTTTTGACCAAAGTCAAAGAACAAGAAATGGCAGGTGACCAAAAATGGCAGGTAATGTCTTACAAAATAAGACAACCTTTTCTGACTTGGACAACCTCCAGTCAGACCATATGAAGGCCTCTGATTGAGCACAAACTCCTTTGGCTCAGACAGGACAACTTATTTATGATAGTAAAAGAAGAACGTTAGGTTCAATCGAGTGCTAGCACGATTTTCTTGAACCTAATTGAATCTCATTCAGATCAATTGAACTAGATCAGTTCAATTGATGATCACCAGATTCAAACCCTTGTTTGTGTGACCCAGTTAGGTTCAGTTCTGTATGGTAATGGGATATGTCATGATCTCTATCATCGACATCATCGAAACTCCTTTCGATGGATCAGAACTCTTCTGATTCGAACAGCTAGAATGATCGATCATCTAAATCATTCTAATTGCTCCCAAAATCCACCAGTGACACCTAGCAGTATATGGTGGCAACCCATCAGAGCTGAATGCGAACCTCTTGGTGCAGCTACCTGTGTGATTAAGTTCTTCTATCTTGAGCCCCGATCAGATTAGGGTTAAGGTGAACTCGTCAAACCCTAGTCTCTGTCATATGATGTAATCATTCGATTCGAGTCCAATGTGAAAATCTAAATAGAAACTCTTTCTATTATTTCACTCTGCCATGGCCATGGGCTTCTGGACTTGATTCTCATGATTATCATAGGGCTGCTCCTCTACCACCGAGGTAGATAGATTCCATCTTGATGCCATCCAGTTCCTACAATGAACATGCTATAGCCAACATACACCTCAGGGTTCCATATGGCTAGGAGACCGAGTAATGGTGTAGTCAAACTATAACACCCTCAAGGTGAACTGCCGATGCACCTCAGGTCAAAGAACCAGACACACTACTGCAGCATCGAGTCAGTCATTGACGAGAAGGTAGACTCCCTAATGACTACTCGAGGTGGTCACGCTCAGTGCCCTCGTTCTCTAACGAGTACCTGTACTCTCGCTCCGGTGTCTCCACACCGTAGACTCAAGACTCATCTACTAAAGAGAAGCGATTGTACACCAACCTTCCGGATCAATCACCATCCTCGTGATGATCCTATGGTCGGGAGCAATTTATGAGTTAATAATGATTATTCATGTCTTAAATTTTCAACTCTTGAAAATATGAATTATCATTACCATTAACTCAAAGGATGTATCACAGACACTAAATACACATATGTGATAGAAAATAACCCATTTTATTGATTTTAGTCAAAATTATAATTTTGCCCCTAGAAGTGTATTACAAGTGTCAGCCAATTCTGGCTTCTAGGGCACATATATCTAACAATCTCCCACTTGTCCTAAAGCCAATTGGCTACAAGTCTAAGTCCCATCTTCTCAAGGTGGGCTTCGATCTTCTGCTGGCCCAACGGCTTTGTAAGTGGGTCTGCCACATTATCTGTGGAGTTGACTCTCTTGACCTCGACGTAACCCTTCTCGAGGTAATCGCGGATGAGGTGGTATCGCCGCTCAATATGCTTGGATTTCTGGTGAGACCTCGGCTCCTTAGCAAGGGCTATGGCGCCATTGTTGTCGCAGTATAGAGGAATGGCATCTGATGGCATTACTCCAATTTCTGCAGCAAACTTCTTGTACCAGAATGCTTCCTTCGCAGCCTCTGATGCAGCGATATATTCTGCTTCCATGGTGGAATCTGCTATCACGTTTGCTTGGAACTCTTCCAGCTGACAGCACCACCATTGCACACAAACAGACTCCCAGATGTCGACTTTCGATCATCTATATCGGACATGAAATCCGAGTCTGTGTATCCCTGGACTTGGAGTTCTCCATTACCAAAGACCAACATCATATCCTTAGTTCTTCTCAAGTACTTAAGGATACATTTCACAGAAGTCCAGTGTTCTTCACCTGGATTTGACTGATATCTGCTTGTGACACTCACAGCATGGGCTATATCAGGTCGTGTACATAGCATGGCATACATGAGGCTCCCTATTGCAGAAGCATAAGGGATCTTGCTCATGCGTTCTATTTCCTCAGGTGTGCTAGGGCACATCTTCTTGGAAAGATGAATACCATGTCTGAAGGGTATTAATCCCCTCTTAGAGTTTTCCATACTAAACCTCTTTAGTACTTTCTCTATGTACATCTTCTGTGAAAGTCCTAGCATCCTATTCGGTCTATCCCTATAGACCTTAATTCCTAGAATAAAGGATGCTTCACCTAGGTCTTTCATGGAGAATTCCTTGGACAACCATATTTTGACTGATCGTCAACATGGGAATATCATTCCCAATAAGGAGGATGTCATCCACGTACAATACGAGGAAGACAACAGCGCTCCCACTGACCTTTTTGAAAACACATGGTTCCTCTTCATTTTTGATGAAACCAAACTTTTTGATCACATCATTGAAACGAGTGTTCCAGCTCCGAGATGCTTGCTTAAGTCCATATATGGACCTTTGCAGCTTGCAAACCTTGTGATCAGTATCACTGGATGTGAAACCTAGCGGCTGTTCCATATAGATATCTTCCTCAAGATATCCATTTAAGGAATGCCGTTTTCACGTCCATTTGCCATATTTCATAATCGAAATAGGCTGCAACGGCAAGCAATGTGCGGATGGATTTTAGCATAGCCACTGGGGAAAAGGTATCCTGATAGTCAATGCCTTCGCGTTGACTATAACCTTTTGCCACTAGTCTAGCCTTGAATGTCTCCACATTCCCATCTGCACCAATCTTTCTCTTGAAGATCCATTTACACCCAATAGGTACTATACCTTCTGGTGGATCTACCAAGGTCCAGACTTGGTTTGAGTGCATCGAGTCAATTTCTGACTGCATTGCCTCTAGCCATTTCTCGGAGTCGATATCTGATATCGCCTCGTTGTAGGTTTTGGGATCATCACCATGAGCACCATTACCTACGAGGAACATTTTCCTCTACTTCCTCTGAAATAATACCTAAGTATCTTTCAGGGGGACGGAAAACTCTTTCCGATCTACGAGGTGGAGGAGGTAGTGTTCTTATTGGCTCAACCTGATTTGGTTCCAATTGGTCCTTAGCTCGTTCCACTTGTGAGACTTTCTCATCAAGCTTGATCTATTTTCCAATGCCGCTATCTTGAATAAACTATTTTTCAAGAAAGATGGCATGTCGACTCACAATCACATTGTGGTCTTCTGGAATGTAGAAATAGTATCCTAATGACTCTTTAGGATATCCTATGAATCGAGCTCTAAAGGACCTAAACTCTAACTTGTCCGCTTGTTGTCTTTTGACATGAGCCGGACAACCCCAAATTCTGAGATGACTCAGACTTGGTTTCTTACCGTGCCATATCTCATACGGTGTGGTAGGAACGGTTTTAGAGGGAACCCTATTCAGTAGATAAGATTGAAGTTAACAATGAGTGTCCCCAAAGAAAATCAGGGAGGTCTGTGAAGCTCATCATGGATCGAACCATATCCAATAGAGTCCGATTTCTCCATTCTGAAACCCCGTTGAGTTGAGGTGTTCCTGGTGGAGTCCATTGAGAGACTATGCCATTTTCCTTTAGATAGTCTAGGAATTCCCGGCTAAGGTATTCACCTCCTCGATCTGATCGAAGAACCTTAATGGGTTTTCCAGTTTGTTTTTCTACTTCATGTCTGAATTCTTTGAACTTTTCAAAAGCTTCAGACTTGTGTCTCATAAGATACACATACCCATACCTAGACAGATCATCGGTAAAGGTAATGAAGTAGACAAAATTGCCTCTAGCCGGCACATCAAATGGGCCGCACACATCAGTATGTACTAGGGCAAGGAGATCTGTGGCCCTCTCCCCATGTCCAACAAAAGGGAGTTTAGTCATTTTGCCTTGAAGACAAGATTCACAAGTTGGATATGACTCGAAAGTCAATGGACTCAATAGCCCATTTTTCTCCAATTTGTTGATCCTATCTTCTGCTATATGACCTAATCTCAGGTGCCATAGATATCTATCGTTTGGACTATCCCTAGGTCGTTTGGCATTCACGTTTTGCTCGATAGTTAGAATAGGTACATCAATATGTAGCTGATAAAGACCATTAATAAGGAAACCATTTGCAATTTTATTTCTTTCATAAAGAATGTTACAATGGTCCTTAAAGAAGGTGATCACATAACCTTCTTGTGCTAAGCATGAAACAGAAATCAAATTCCTGCTAGCTGCAGGCACATAATAACAGTCTTTCAAAACTAAGTCTAAACCAGATGGTAATCGAAGAGGGTATGTTCCCACGGCTACTGCAGCAACTCTTGCTCCATTACCGATGCGTAGGATCATGTCTCCATCCCTCAGCCTCCTGCTATCCTCAAGACCCTGCATGGAAGTGCACAGATGAGCACTAGAACCAGAGTCAAGCACCCAACTGGATGCAGAAGAAACCGTAAGGTTAGACTCAATAACGAGCATACCTCCAGAAGGACCTTCCTTCTTGTTCTTCAGGGTGGCCAGGTAAGTAGGGCAGTTCCGCTTCCAATGGCCGTCGCTGTTGCAATGGAAACACTTTCCTTTGACATCGGCCTTTTTCTTCGGCTCTGCCTTCTTCTTCTTTGATCCTTCCACCTTTTGCTTTTTCACAGACTTCTTTTTCTTTCCATAAGACTTTCTTTTGGAAGAAGTCCGTTCCATAGCAAGAACTGAGCCTTTAGAACCTTTCATAGAAAGCTCAGCGGTAACCAGCATATTCATTAATTCGGCC
This sequence comes from Cocos nucifera, assembly GCA_006176705.1. Lineage (NCBI taxonomy): Eukaryota > Viridiplantae > Streptophyta > Magnoliopsida > Arecales > Arecaceae > Cocos > Cocos nucifera. The sequence continues at coordinate 64,268 of QRFJ01001554.1, read as the reverse complement.
AAGGAATTTTGAAGTTTATGCATGTGGTAATTCATGATGAATTGCCCATATGCATCAGTCAAGGATTGCAGAATAATATCGTTCTGCAGGTCCAAGTCTAACTTCACACCGAGCTTCTCAAGCTCTTCCATGTCCTTGATCATTGTCAGACAGTGATCTTGGACTGACTGCCCATCACGCATCTTAGCCTTAAAAAGTCATTTCGTGACTTGATATTTGGCTGCGCGACTCTGTTCACCAAACATCTCCTGCAGGTGAGCCAACATTTGGCGAGCAGTCCCGATATCTTCATGTTGGCGCTGGAGCTCATCAGACATCGAGCCCAACATGTAATATCTGGCCTTATTATCTTCGTCTATCCATTTTTCAGAGACGCTCTCTGTTCAATGGATGGACGGGCTGGTAAGGTGGGAGGGTCCTGGTCCAAATACATGGGTTAACTTCTCGAACCCAAAATAATTTTGTAGTTCCTGAGCCAATCTTTATAATTGGGTCCGGTCAGTCTATGTGTGTCCAGGATACGTGCCAATGGGTTGGACGCAGACATTTTTCTGTAGAGAGTCAAAGATTCTAGTTAGATACTGTAATTTTGACTTGACCAATTTATTTAGGAAATTTTATTTTTAAACAAATTAGCTCCCACTATTTTCTCGGATCCCTACACTCCCTCTGTAGAGATGCAAAAATCTCACGATTAATGATTTCTAGTGGGTGGTGCGGTCTCACCAACTGACTCATCACCTCACCTAACAGTTATTGGTGATGGGTTAGCCAATGAGTGAACAACTCTTGTTCAATGATTCTCTAATCATGGTGCACCCAAACTTGGTCTCTAATTCATGAATCTCACCGTATCCGAAATATTGATCCACTCCTTAGTTAAGTCAGACCCACCATTTGCATAGACTGGGTTCCTAATTGAGTCTCTCACCGTATCCGAAATATTGAGCCCAACTCATCCTCCAGCCCATAGCATCCAATGCCTAATAGACATGGTTGCATCTTTCCGGTGCAACTGAGCCACTGTATCCAGCCGAGAACAATCAACCCCGGGAAGGGCCCGCACATCTACAATGGTGGAAGACCTCAGACTTAATCTTTTCTTAGGGAGAATTGATTCAGGTCTCATTAAACTAGACTTGGTCATAGTCATAACAATTATGACTAACCTAGTGGCATGGGTTAGCTCGGATTATTGACCACCTCAGATCAGAACTGTGTCAACAGATATGGCCAGGTAAGTGAGACCGGTGGAAGGAATATGCCATTAACTCGTACAAGAATGCATTCAGGTCGAGTAGCTTCCAATTAAAAACCAGTCGGTCGTATGTGCCAAACTTACCTTAGACACCAAATTGTTGAGCCAGAACCAATTGGGTTAGCCTACAATCCAGACTCTAACCTCTGAGCCTAATTAGGTCTTGCTTGATCGTGACTCGATCTTGACCCAGACTTAATCCTATTAGGCTGGTCAATTTAAGCATTGTTGATCCCATCTAACCAACTCTTGATTCGGTTTGATCAACCGCTTAGACCTAATTGAGCTACCCAAGCCCGAACCCAGTATTATGAATATGTCTTAGATCTAAAATTCTCAATTTTAGACCTAATTAATATTTCCATAATCTTAATTCTTAATTAAGTAGGGTTCATAAACAAAATATGCACAATAAATCCTAGGGTTTCAGGATCTAGGGTTTTGCAGAAAGTAAGTTTTGGGTTTCTGATTAAGGACGAACACGCAGCACCCCTACACATCATAAGAACACCCCATCGAATGGGAAGAGAGGGCCTTTAAACCCTTCTTCATTCTTATGACCGGACGGCCAAGAGGAACGCCTTAATCAGGAACATTCAATACTACAAAACAGTTTTAGATCTATATCATATATCTCATATACAAATTAGATCTAATCATGGCATATTTTGCATACATCTCATGTATCGAATCATGCATATTTTTCAGATCTAAATTATCTCATAATAATCTAAAAAATTAGATTTAAATTGATCTAATCAAAATAAATTCTAATCTAGACAATTATGTAGAACTATTCTACAACTAGTCTAGACATGCATCAATCATATCTCATATGATGTTTAAAATTAAATAATTTTTATTTACTATTTTTTAGATGTTATTATAACCATTATAATATCAAAAAATAGTAAATAAATAGATCTAAAATATGATTTAATCAAGATTAAATCAAAAACATGCAAGACTATTCTATAGAACTATTCTATTTCTAGAACTAGTCATGCATATCTTCTAATCTTAGATCCAAATCATTTAATTTTAATTTTTTCTGATTTTAGATCTGATCACATCTCATGTGACATCTAAAATCAATTATTTTTTAATTAAAATAAATTTAAAATTAGATCTAAATATTTTTAGAACCATGGCTCTGATACCAGTTGAAGGAAAATCCTGATTTTCCGGTCCAGGTTCGTTCAGATCTGATCAGATCAAGAGATATATTTCAAAAATTTTTTTCTTTGATCTATATCAGATCTGAGATATTTTAGATCTAATTCTTATTATTTTAATAAATAAAATAAAATAAGATAAATTAAATCAAATTTAATTTACCTGATTTGGGTAATCCTATTACCCTGTTGATGATCCTGTATGCAGCGGAAGGTTCTGGATCTAGCCACGCAAGCGCCTGGCCTCTACCGGTATCCACTCAGGCTGGATCTGGAGATCCTCTTCTTCTCTATCACATCTCCAAAAATTAGATCTGGATCTGATCTGGAGGATCTTCAAAACTCCTTTTGAAGATCAGCAGTCGTCCTTTGCAGCAGCGCAGCCTTCTTGCTTTTGATCGCCTTTCTTTGATCTGGATCGCACCAACCAAAGTCCAAAACTCCTTTTGGACGTGGAGAGGAGAGGGAGAAGGTGGTTTGGCATGGAGGAAGGAGGGGAGAGGCAGCCTTGGGGCATGGGAATTTGATTCTCAATCATATCATTTAATCTGAGTTGGGCGCAGGGTCTTATTTATAGACTAAGCTGTGATCCAACTCCTCTTCTTCCCAACCAATCACAACCCTTTGTGAAATCAGATCTAAATCTGATTGGTGGGAATAGAGTCCCCTGGATTCCTCCTTAGAGGGCGCCTAAGACCAGTCAAAGTTGGTTCTTAGAAGAACTCTAATTGGAATCCAAAAAGGAGATGGAGTCCTTGTCCAACAAGGACTCCTAGGCGCCTCCAACTTGGGCACACGCCTAGGGTGGCGTGCGCCCTTCCTCCTTGCCAGGTTCTGGCAGGGGGACAGGCCCCCACCAGCTCTCCAATAGGTGCATGACATGTGGTCAAAAGTCAAAGTGTCAATGGTCAACATTTGACCAGTCAAAGGTAGACTTTTGACCAAAGTCAAAGAACAAGAAATGGCAGGTGACCAAAAATGGCAGGTAATGTCTTACAAAATAAGACAACCTTTTCTGACTTGGACAACCTCCAGTCAGACCATATGAAGGCCTCTGATTGAGCACAAACTCCTTTGGCTCAGATCAGGACAACTTATTTATGATAGTAAAAGAAGAACGTTAGGTTCAATCGAGTGCTAGCACGATTTCCTTGAACCTAATTGAATCTCATTCAGATCAATTGAACTAGATCAGTTCAATTGATGATCACCAGATTCAAACCCTTGTTTGTGTGACCCAGTTAGGTTCAGTTCTGTATGGTAATGGGATATGTCATGATCTCTATCATCGACATCATCGAAACTCCTTTCGATGGATCAGAACTCTTCTGATTCGAACAGCTAGAATGATCGATCATCTAAATCATTCTAATTGCTCCCAAAATCCACCAGTGACACCTAGCAGTATATGGTGGCAACCCATCAGAGCTGAATGCGAACCTCTTGGTGCAGCTACCTGTGTGATTAAGTTCTTCTATCTTGAGCCCCGATCAGATTAGGGTTAAGGTGAACTCGTCAAACCCTAGTCTCTGTCATATGATGTAATCATTCGATTCGAGTCCAATGTGAAAATCTAAATAGAAACTCTTTCTATTATTTCACTCTGCCATGGCCATGGGCTTCTGGACTTGATTCTCATGATTCATCATAGGGCTGCTCCTCTACCACCGAGGTAGATAGATTCCATCTTGATGCAATCCAGTTCCTACAATGAACATGCTATAGCCAACATACACCTCAGGGTTCCATATGGCTAGGAGACCGAGTAATGGTGTAGTCAAACTATAACACCCTCAAGGTGAACTGCCGATGCACCTCAGGTCAAAGAACCAGACACACTACTGCAGCATCGAGTCAGTCATTGACGAGAAGGTAGACTCCCTAATGACTACTCGAGGTGGTCACGCTCAGTGCCCTCGTTCTCTAACGAGTACCTGTACTCTCGCTCCGGTGTCTCCACACCGTAGACTCAAGACTCATCTACTAAAGAGAAGCGATTGTACACCAACCTTCCGGATCAATCACCATCCTCGTGATGATCCTATGGTCGGGAGCAATTTATGAGTTAATAATGATTATTCATGTCTTAAATTTTCAACTCTTGAAAATATGAATTATCATTACCATTAACTCAAAGGATGTATCACAGATACTAAATATACATATGTGATAGAAAATAACCCATTTATTGATTTTAGTCAAAATTATAATTTTGCCCCTAGAAGTGTATTACAAGTGTCAGCCAATTCTAGCTTCTAGGGCATATATATCTAACAAGCAAGACCTATGAAAGGATAGGCCAGTCTAAGGAGAAGATGCCGAGTCTTTAGGTGCTGTGAATTTAGCAAGGTCCTATCAAGGTATTTCTCAAATCCCTTGGAGTTTGTGTTACATTTTGGCCTTGGATCCAGCCATGGGAAGCAATGTGCCGGTTGATTTTAAGAAATTTGATGGAAATTTTTTTTTTTCATGTGGAAAGTTCGTGTGGAAGATCTTCTGGTTCAAGTTGAATTGAATCAAGCATTGGAAGAGAAGTCTTAAGGGATATCAGATCGTCAGTGGATGTTCCTGGAAAAGAAGGCCTACTCTGTGATTAGAGGATGTTGCCCAAGGATGGCTACCCAAGAAGAGGGATGAATTGAGTATTTAAAAAAAAAATTAAACTCTAATTAAGCTGAACTTTAATGTTGTGTGCTTGGTGAAGTAATATAAAACACAAGTATAGAATGAGAGCAATATAAATAATACAATGACAAATATAAGAGACCAAGCCTTTATAGTGGCTCGATGCCAAACTCGGCACTTACATCCACTCCTTAAGTAAACCACTTGATAATTCAACTATAATCACTCAATTGATTATAATTCGATTATTTTTTTTGGACTCACAATCCAATCTGATTGATTTTAACCTAGGCTCATCAACTACAACCTTTACAATGATTATTTTTTGGACTAATAATCAACCATGATTGATTTTGTTATAGGCTCATCAATCTAACCTTTACAACGTCCAACTCTAGACTTGGACCAACCCAAGTTTCTCATCCTAAGAAACTTGTAGATAAATAAGATGCAATTATAATAAATAAAGAAGTTTAGAAAAAAAAACTCAATGAAGCTCAAAAGAAGAGTTTGTGAATAGAAGGCTTGATTACTCTTGTTTTTCTTCTTGAATGCTTGAGAGAAATTGGTGAAGCTCTTCAATGGTATTCATTGACTTCTCTTAGTTTGAGGATGATTGGAAGGACAAGATAATCTCAAGAAAATAATTCCTTTACTTCACTTAAATGTTCTCTTATTGAACTTAGTATAGGCTTGAAGGCTCTTGAATGTATATGCCAAAAATTCTCTTTGAAGGTCTTAAATATTTTTTATATATTTCAAGACTTTTCCACCATTCTAAAACATCTGAAGAGACTCCATTTAATGTCCTAGCCATTAGGCACAAAAATCTAGTCTTTGAAAAATGTTGGGACTGAAAAAGTGCAGTTTTAGAAAAAAACTAGTCATTACAGTGACTTAGTCGACTAAGTTCTCTGAATCCAGAATTTTAGCTTTTGTGTGCTTTCTGTGTTCTACTGTCTTCTGAGATTGAGTTGATAGACTTTGTCGACTAAGTCCTCTGGATCCTGAACTTTAGCCTTTCTGTGCTTTCTGTGTTTTGCTGTCTTCTGATGCTTAGTTAACTAACTCTCAAACTTAGTCGACTAAGTCCCCTAGGTCTTAAATTGTTATTTTTCTGTGCTTTCTGCTTCTGCTATTCTCTGATACTTAGTCGACTAACTCCTGGCTTAGTCGACTAAGATGCATATCAAGCGTGCTATTTGGTTTTTGATAGTCTTTCTTCTTCAATTTCTTTTGTAGGCTAGACTTGCTTTCTAAACTTGATTTATCTCTCATTAATCATTCTTTTTATGATGTATCAAATCTTGATTTTCTTCAAAAGCCTTTTGATTAGTGGTACACCATTTAATTGATAAATATCACTTGAGATAATGTGAGTACTTGAAATTTAAACTACACATCCTCAAAAATAATATTAGTAACTTAATAGATTATACTCAAATACTTTTATTATCATCAAAATTAATTCAGAAGTCAACAATCTTCCACTTTTTGATAATGATAAAATTCTTTGAGTATACATTTCTTTCAAAATTTAATATAATTTTCATGCAATCAATTTATATGCAATATATTCATTCATACCTTATCAAATTACACATGCTCCCCCTGAATATGATAACTATGTTCAGATTAATTTTAGATTTTGTATTTACTTCTCCTTAATGTGTGCCAATTGATTTTTGAGATTTTAAAATTTATCTTCTTATATTTGAATCAATTAAATGCTTTAAATTACTTATTATATATTAAATTTTTAATTACAAATCCTTTCCCCCTTTTTGTCATTATCAAAAAAAGATAGGTATTATCAATCAAGAGTAGTGCATTATATAAAAGAGACAAGGCATCACATATGCAAATGAAGGAAAATAAGAAGTTTCATTCATATATATATATTTAAAAGTTTTGAACATAAATATAAGGCCAAATTGGCATACATCAATAGATCAAAAGGAGCTTAAACTATTACAGGTGTTAGGTCAAATACAAAAAGGGTTTTAAGCTCAAAGGTATGCATCTATAGATGGCCTAATCTAAGGTAGGATCAAGATGAGTCAAGGAGGATGGATCCATAGCCATCTAAGGATGCTGTCTGGCAAGGACATACTCCACAGCGTGCTCTACCAAAGTAGAAAGTCGATCATATATCTTATCAACCACATGACGCACAATATCTGTAATATGATCTTCCTCAAGTTGGACTGATGTAGAACGTATAGGCCTAACCGATGGATCTACAGATCTTGGCACGGGCTTAGGCACTGGCGCGGGCTCCTCTTCATTATCAACTTTGGTCTATTGCTTGTTCACTTTTTTGAAACCCATCCTTTTCAAGGAGTTTTTATCATATGTATCAAAATGCTTCATCTCCTTGAATAATTCACCCTCCATGTTGATACTGAACTCTGTAAATATGATGGTAAGAAACTTTCCATAAGGTAGAGCCAGTTTTGCTCTCATTCTTGCCTCTTGTATGGTCTTCATCATCAAGGCAGGAAAATTGAATTTTTCTTTTCTCAATATATGATATAAAATCTCCACATCATTTCTTGTCACATAATCGAAGCGGCCAATCTAGGGGATAAAGATCTTGCAGACCATATGACGTGAAAGATGATGCTTGGTACTTAGATGCTTTGCCAAAATCTCTTCAAAATCCAAGGCATCATCTCTGTTAAATAGCAGATGAAGTCCTTCTTGCCGATCATCAATCTCAGACCCTTCCACCGGAGTCTTCAGTAATTGTCCTAGATTTTAAACTATCAAATGTATCTTGATCCCTTTAACTTCAGTTTCTAGTTATTAAAAACTGATCCTTGCATTTTCATTAAACTCTCTCGCTAGATTTGGGTAAATAGATAATTTCAGTAAACACATGTACTTCCACCCTTGGAACTTGATGCACTCCCCAATCTCAAATTCTTGTATTTTCAGAAATACAAAATCTATCTTCCTTTCAGTAGTCACAGCCCTTAAGAAAAATGATATCACCTTTAAGGGGGAGGGTGTGATCTGAGATGGGAGTTGGATGGGAGTAGAGAACGGAATTGAACAATGGGGTGGTGAGAATGGTGAAGTACCAGTGGCTTGAGCGATCGAAGGAGGAGGAGAGGAAGGTGGAGATGCAACTGGAGGAATAGGAGCTGGACCGGGTTGAGGCTGCTCAGTCGTGTCCATGCATCTCTTCGATAATGCTCATATGTCCATTTTTCATGAGGTATAATCTGAGGATGCATGCACAACTTCTTCTTCCTTGGTGCCATGGATCCAAGTCCATTTGATTTAGGATTTTTTCGAGCTCCGATTTGGATTTTTCTGGAGGAAATTTGGATGTCTTAGAGTTCCGAAGTGGGGCGGCTAAGAGGAATAGATGGGAGAAGAGTGAAGTCCATGAGAAATTCTATTTTATAAATAGGATTTCTGACACTTAATCAACTAAGATTAAGTTCTTAGCTGACTAAGTCTTAGTTGACTAAGATTTTAGATTAGTCAGCTTAGTTTGGCACAGAGTTGAACGGTTAAAGTTCCAGTCTAGCAGGTTTTGCAATGATACATGCTGATAAGTGGTATAAATATATTAATAAAAATATTAAATTATTAAATAATTTATCTTATTTATAGAAAATTAATATTTTTATTGATTTTATGTAAGAAAGAAGGCTACCAATGAGAAGATCTCAATTTTTTGGTTCAAAAAAAATAAATTTTAAGCAAAACGAACTTCAAATGAGTTTGAAATCAATTTTCAAAAAAAATGAAATTTTAAAAAATATTAGCCGATCGATCTAGATCGAATCGACTGAAAACCAACTCAGAACCAACTTGGCCTGACCGCACACAGACCACCCATGCTGAACCAACCCTCGCTGACGTCGCGTTGATGTTAGAAAACCATGCGACGTACGATGGACCAAAATGGTAATGCGGTTAGGGCCATTTTGGAGATTTCACATAACAGCATGCGATGGTATTGGCGGAAAGTCGGCGGTCTATGGAAGATCTGGTTTGCATGCAGTCTACACAAGCCGAAGGCCCAATCCAATGGCTATTGTCATTGGGTTTTGATCCAACGGCCGATAATTTGGCGCTGATGGACGGTATCCATTTCTTCCAATCAAGATCTAATGGCTAGCATGTGATCCTATTTTATTTAAACATCTGAACCCATCTTCTGCATAATCCAACATTCCAAAAGCCATCAAGAAGTCGATTGGATGGTTGATATTTAATCCAATTGGATCTAGGAGTTTAATAGAAATTTTTATATAATTTTGGAGCCGTTAGATGTCGATCTGAAGGCTAGAAATAATCAGGGCTCTATTTGATCTATTCTAGGAGTTTTGATCCTATTTTTGAGCAGACTTCTACCCCAAAACTCCTCGTGAAAGGCCCTATGCCTATTTGAAGGCCCTGCTGTTGCCGAGTTTAAGGGAGAACCTGGGAGAGTTAAGTTTTGGAGAGAAAGAGATAGAGAGAGGAGAGCTGGGAATGGAGGAAAAATAGAGAGGGATAACAGAGAGAAGAAAGAGCTTTTTTTTTTCTTTTTCTTTTTTTTTTCTTTCTTTTTTATTTATTTTCTTGTCTTTCTTTCTTCTTCATGATTCATCTTCGACATTCAGTACATCGATCAAGTAGCCCTCTTCTTCATCAAGTTCTCCACGTCAAGCGCAACGGATGATCAATTTAAGCAAACAAGCAGTCTACTATTTGATTTTTCTTATATTTTCTATTTTATTTACTATTTTTATTTTCTTTTATCATGAACTATTTTTTTTTTACTAAGGCCAAGGTGTAGCCACTCTTTTGATGCAATATTCAGTATGATTTAATTTTAATATTATTTTATTCATGAGGAGTGTATAAATCTATACTTAATGCTTTTATATTATTGACCATCTTCTAATTGATTTGTTGGGCATAGATAATATGGACCAAGTACGTCTATATTGATGCTTCTTGATTTATATACCTTATATTTTGAATCAGATTGAGATTCACATGAATGCGGAAATTTTAGAGTGCTTTGGACACAGTGTATTTTAATTAGAGAATTTCATAGAAATTAATGAATCAATATTTATTTAAACTATGTCTGGACTAAAGGATAGTTAATAAATATTGATAGTTTTGCTATGCCTGGACCAAAGAGTAGTGAATATCCTAGGAGACTCTACCATCACATAAAACAAAATTAACCTAATTTACATGATTATTCGAATATTATATTGATTGAGTTGATGAACTGATTGTCTTAGTATCCTATTGCTCTTGAGTTTAAATTCTAAAAATTATATTCTTTTTATTATCTTATAATTTATTCATTATTTCTTTATTTTTTCTTATTTTTTTTAATTCTTATAAATTAATTTTCCAAATAAAGCTTAAAAAAAATTTTTTAGTACTTTCTTTTCAATCCTCTAGAGACGATATCCTACTCACACACTTTATTACTTGATCGACTAGTGCATTTGCCATAGCGATAGATTTGCACACACTTTACACTTATCATTGAGATAATGTAGAATAAGTTGGGGGGTAGAAAAATTTTTTATAATTTTTTTTAATATTTTAAAGTTTTAAAATTAAATTTAAATAAAAAATTTAATTTTTTTTAATCATGTATTAAGAAAGAAAATCTTGAGCAAGATAGATTAGGAGAAGTAAAAAAAAAGTTAGAAGTATTTGCAAATGTAGCGAGTTAAGAAGTAGACTAATCAGACTTTTAGCAGCCTACTTAGGTCACCTAAAGACTATTAGCACTCCTAATTGCATATGCACACTAACAAGGCAAAGTAGGTATTGATTATAAGGCCAACTGTGGATTTAATTATCATTGAGAATTAATGGTTAATATATATTTCAATCAAAGAAACTTAAATTTAAGGAAAGAGCTATCTACCTAAAATAAAAGTACAAAAAATAGAGTATATGTGAATTATTCAAAGCTTAATAACTGGATCTCTACACCTAGGTCAAGTGTGGAGATTCATGTCAAATGATGGAGGAAAGGCCAGGATACTCAGCACAAAAAAAAAAAAGAAAAAAAAGAGGCAGTGTGGAAGCTACCTTAATTTGTGAGCTTAACTTGGGATTGTATAGAAAATTAACCAAAATAGGTGATAAGAGAAGATACTTTTATTCTTTAAGTTAGTACCAAAATGTTAAGTTAGTTATTACGAACACAAGTGCTGTAGATCTTTAGATGTATTTTAAGAAAGTTTATGATTGTACTGACTACGAAATTTGCTTCTGAAGCTTAATGCTTAGTTAGTGATGCTTTCTAAACTTATTGACCTTTGACCCTGGATTTATCTTTGTGATGGATGATCTTAATAAAACATGATGATAAATAAAGCAATACTAAGAAACTAGCAATGACTAAGTTGAGGGATATGATAAGTGGTATAAATATATTAAATTATTAAATAATTTATCTTATTTATAAAAAAATAATATTTTTATTGATCTTATGTAGGAAAGAAGGCTACCAATGAGAAGATCTTAATTTTTTGGTTCAGAAAAAATAAATTTCAAGCAAAATGGACTTCAAGTAAACCCGAAATTAATTTTCAAAAAAAAAAAATTAAAAAAATATTAGCTGGCCGATCCAGACCGAACCAGCTCAGAACCTTCCTGGCCCAACCACATGCAGATCGCTCACATTGAACCAGCCCTTGCTGACATTGCATTGACATCAAAAAACCACACGGCATATGGTGGATCGGAATAGTAATGCGGTTAGTGGCATTTTGGGGATTTCACGCGACAGCACACAACAGTATTGGCGGAGAAGTCGACAGTCTATGGAAGACCCGATTCGTGCATGGTCTACACAAGTCGAAGGTCCCCCAATGGCTGCTGTCACTGGGTTTTGATCAAATGGCCGATAATTTAGCACTAATGGACAACATTCGTTCCTCTCGATCAAGATCCAACGGCCAACATGCGATCCTGTTTTATTTAAATGTCTGAAGCCTTCTTCTACACAATCCAATGGCTCAAAATCCAACAAGAAGTCAATCAAATGGCTGCTGTTTAATCCGATTGGATTTAGGAGTTTAATAGGAATTTTTATATGATTTCAGAGTTGTTAGATGCCGATCTGAAGGCCAGAAATAATCAAAGCTCTATTTGATCTATTCTAGGAGTTTTGATCCTATGTTTGAGCGCACTTCTACCCCAAAACTCCTCGTCAAAGGCCCTGTGCCTATTTAAAGGCCCTGCTATGGCCGAGTTTAAGGGAGAACCTGGAAGAGTTTAGTTTTGGAGAGAAAGAGATAGAGAGAGGAGAGCTGGGAATGGACGGAAAATAGAGAGGGATAACAAAAAGAAGAGAGGGCTCTTTTTCTCTTTTTCTTTTTCTTTTTCTTTCTTCTTTATTTATTTTCTTTTCTTTCTTCTTTCTTCACAGTTCATCTTCGACATCTAGTACATCGATCAAGTAGCTCTCTTCTTCATCAAGATCTCCATGCCAAGAGCAATGAACGACCAATTTCAGCAAACAAGTAGTCTATTGTTTGGTTTCTCTTATGTTTTCTATTTTATTTGTTATTTTTGTTAACTAAATTTCTTTTACTAAGGCCAAGGTGTAGCCACTCTTTTAATGTAATATTCAATATAATTTAATTTTAATATTATTTTGATCATGAGGAGTGTATAAATTTGTGCTTAATGCTTTTAGATTATTAGCCATTTTCTAATTGATTTGTTGGGCATAGATGATATGGACCAAGTACGTCTATATCAATGTTTCTTGATTTATATACCTTATAATTTGAATCAGATTGAGATTCATATGCATATAAAAATTTTAGTACGCTTTGGATGCAGTATATTTTAATTAGAAGATTTCATAGAAATTAATGCATCGATATTTATTTAAACTACGTCTGGACCAAAGGATAGTTAATAAATATTGATAGTTTTGCTATGCCTGGACCAAAGGATAGTAAATATCCTAGGAGATTCCACCATCATATGAAACAAAATTAGCCTAATTTATATTATTACTTGAATATTGTATTGATTGAGTTGGTGAACTGATTGCCTTAGTATCCTATTACTCTTGAATTTAACCCTAAAAATTATTCCATCTTTATTTCCTTACAATTTTCTTAATTTTTTCTTTATTCTCTTTTATTTTTCTTATTTCTCATAAATCGATTTTCTAAATAAAGCTTAGGAAAGAATTTTTTAGTACTTATTTTTCAATCCTCTAGGAACGATACTCTACTCACATACTTTATTATTTGATCGACTAGTGCACTTGCCATAGCGATAGATTTGCATACATCACATTCCTTTTCTAATAGAATTAATGCAAAGATGATTTAAGAGAAATTCATCACATTACAATAATCATTTCAACATACAATCATATTCAATAATTTTAACAAAATGGATCAAATAGCCTTAATTACTTTCTTATGGCACAAAATCTTTCTTCATTTAAGAGTTTAGTGAAAATATCTGCAATTTAATTTTCAATTGGCACTAACTCAAGAGTTATGTCATTGTTTTGTGCATGATCTCTAATGAAGTAATGCCTAACCTCTATATGTTTTGTTCTTGAGTATAATATTAGATTCTTTGTTAAATTTATAGCACTAGTATTATCACATTGAATAGGAATATTGTTATAAGTGATACCATCATCCTCTAGTTATTGTTTAATCCATAATAGTTGAGCACAACAACTTCCAGCAGCAATATATTCAGCTTCCACCATAGACAAAGCTACTGAGGTTTATTTTTTACCAAACCATGAGATTAAATTTACTTTTAGAAATTGACATATTCCACTTGTACTCTTTTTATCTAAGCAACATCCAGCAAAATTTGAATCACTATATCCAATTAAATCTAGTGAAGATTGTTTTGAGTACCACAAGCCTACGTCTTCAGTGTTTATCAAATACTTAAAGATTCTTTTAACTGTTGCTACACATGACTCTTTAGGGTTTGATTGATAACGTGCACACATACATACACTAAACATTATATCAGGCCTACTTGCAATTAAATAGAGCAAAGATCCAATCATACCTCAATATAGTTTGGGATCTACTACTTTTGCTTTTGGATCTAGGTCAAGCTTACAACTTGTGCTCATAGGGGTGCCACTACCTCTAACATTCTCCATCCTAATTTTTTTTGCATTTTCTTTATGTATTTTCTTCGGTTGATGAAGATCCTCTCACATGATTGCTTGATTTGGAGTCCAAGAAAGAAATTGAGTTTCTCCATCATGCTTATCTCGAACTCTTCCTACATAAGACTAGTAAATTCTTTATACAAATCCTTATTAGTAGTTTTAAATATAATGTCATCAACATATAATTGTACAATTAATAAATTATTTGATTTTCTTTTAATAAATAATATTTTGTCTATATTTTCTCTTTTAAAGTCATTGTTTAATAGAAACTTGCTCAACCTATCATACTAAGCCCTAGAAGCTTATTTTAATCCATAGAGTGCTTTCTTAAGCCTATAAACATGATTTGGCAATTCTTGATTTTTAAAATTTGGAGGTTATTTTACATAAACTTTCTCCTCAATTAGTTCATTCAAGAATGCATTTTTTACATCCATTTGAAAAAATTTGAAATTCACAAAGCAAGCAAATGACAAGAGTAATCTAATAGCTTCAAGTCTAGCTATGGGTGCAAATAATTCATAAAAATTGATTTCTTCTTTTTGATTGTATCCTTGTGCAATCAATCTAGCCTTGTATCTAATTACATTATCCTTTTCATCAAGTTTATTTCTAAAGACCCATTTAATTTCAATTACAAAAAAGTTTTTAGGTCTTTCAACTAGTTTCCAAATTTTATTTCTTTCAAATTGGTTTAACTCTTCTTGCATTGCTAATATCCAATTTGAATCTTTTTCAGCTTCAATAATATTCTTAAGTCCTAAGTGAGATACAAATGCAATATAATTCATAGCTTTCCTAAGTGATGATCTAGTTTTAACTCCATGAGATGGATCACCAATAATTAATTCTTTGGGATGATTATGATCATACCTCCATTCCTTTAATAAATTAGATATACCTTGCTTTTCTTGAGATTGTTGCTTTCTTTCTTCAACATCTTGCTTTTCACCTTCTTGTTCCTGTAAAGTTATATTTTCAAGTATCATATGATGGGAAATCCTGATTTCCCGATCTAGGTTCGTTCAGGTCTGATCAGATCAAGAGATATATTTCAAAATTTTTTTCTCTTGATCCCAATTAGATCTTGAAATATTTCAGATCTGATTATTATTATTTTAAAAATCAAAATAAAATTAGATAAATTAAATTAGATTTAACTTACCTTGATATGGGTAATCTTATTATCCATTGATGATCCTGTATGCAGCGGAAGGTTCTAGATCTAGCCATGCAAGTGCCTGACCTCTATCGGTATCCACTAGGGCTGGATTTGGAGATCCTCTACTTTTCTATCACGTCTCCAAAAATTAGAACTAAAGAATCTTCAAAACTTCTTTTGAAGATCAGCAGTCGTCCTTTGTAGCATCGCAGCCTTCTAGCTTTCAGTCGTCTTTCTTTGATCTGGATTGCACCAACCAAAAATCCAAAACTCCATTTGGACGTGGAGAGAAGAGGGAGAAGGTGGTTTGGCATGGAGGAAGAGAGGAGAGGCAGCCTTGGAGCATGGGAATTATGATTCCTTTCAATCACTTTCAATCACAATCTGGGTTGGGCGTAGGGTCTTATTTATAGACTATCTGTGATCCAACTTCTCTTCTTCCCAACCAATCACAACTCTTTGTGAAATCAGATCTAAATCTGATTGGTGGAAATAGAGTCCCCTGGATTCCTCCTTAGAGGGTGCCTAAGACCAGTCAAAGTTGGTTCTTAGGAGAACTCTAATTGGAATCCAAAAAGGAGATGGAGTCCTTGTCCAACAAGGACTCCTAGGCGCCTCCAACTTGGGCACACGCCTAGGGTGGCGTGCGCCCTCCTCCTTGCCAGGTTCTGGCAGGGGGACAGGCCCCCACCAGCTCTCCAATAGGTGTGCATGACATGTGGTCAAAAGTCAAAGTGTCAATGGTCAATGTTTGACCAGTCAAAGGTAGACTTTTGACCAAAGTCAAAGAACAAGAAATGGCAGGTGACCAAAAATGGCAGGTAATGTCTTACAAATAAGACAACCTTTTCTGACTTGGACAACCTCCAGTCAGACCATATGAAGGCCTCTGATTGAGCACAAACTCCTTTGGCTCAGATCAGGACAACTTATTTATGATAGCAAAAGAAGAACGTTAGGTTCAATCGAGTGCTAGCACGATTTCCTTGAACCTAATTGAATCTCATTCAGATCAATTGAACTAGATCAGTTCAATTGATGATCACCAGATTCAAACCCTTGTTTGTGTGACCCAGTTAGGTTCAGTTCTGTATGGTAATGGGATATGTCATGATCTCTATCATCGACATCATCGAAACTCCTTTCGATGGATCAGAACTCTTCTGATTCGAACAGCTAGAATGATCGATCATCTAAATCATTCTAATTGCTCCCAAAATCCACCAGTGACACCTAGCAGTATATGGTGGCAACCCATCAGAGCTGAATGAATGCGAACCTCTTGGTGCAGCTACCTGTGTGATTAAGTTCTTCTATCTTGAGCCCCGATCAGATTAGGGTTAAGGTAAACTCGTCAAACCCTAGTCTCTGTCATATGATGTAATCATTCGATTCGAGTCCATGATGTGAAAATCTAAATAGAAACTCTTTCTATTATTTCACTCTGCCATGGCCATGGACTTTCTGGACTTGATTCTCATGATCATCATAGGGCTGCTCCTCTACCACCGAGGTAGATAGATTCCATCTTGATGCCATCCAGTTCCTACAATGAACATGCTATAGCCAACATACACCTCAGGGTTCCATATGGCTAGGAGACCGAGTAATGGTGTAGTCAAACTATAACACCCTCAAGGTGAACTGCCGATGCACCTCAGGTCAAAGAACCAGACACACTACTGCAGCATCGAGTCAGTCATTGACGAGAAGGTAGACTCCCTAATGACTACTCGAGGTGGTCACGCTCAGTGCCCTCGTTCTCTAACGAGTACCTGTACTCTCGCTCCGGTGTCTCCACACCGTAGACTCAAGACTCATCTACTAAAGAGAAGCGATTGTACACCAACCTTCCGGATCAATCACCATCCTCGTGATGATCCTATGGTCGGGAGCATTTTATGAGTTAATAATGATTATTCATGTCTTAAATTTTCAACTCTTGAAAATATGAATTATCATTACCATTAACTCAAAGGATGTATCACAGACACTAAATACACATATGTGATAGAAAATAACCCATTTTATTGATTATAGTCAAAATTATAATTTTGCCCCTAGAAGTGTATTACAAGTGTCAGCCAATTCTGGCTTCTAGGGCACATATATCTAACAATCTCCCACTTATCCTAAAGCCAATTGGCTACAAGTCTAAGTCCCATCTTCTCAAGGTGGGCTTCGATCTTCTGCTGGCCCAACGGCTTTGTAAGTGGGTCTGCCACATTATCTGTGGAGTTGACTCTCTTGACCTCGACGTAACCCTTTTCGAGGTAATCGCGGATGAGGTGGTATCACCGTTTGCTTGGAACTCTTCCAGCTGACAGCACCACCATTGCACATAAACAGACTCTCAGATGTCGACTTTTGATCATCTATATCGGACATGAAATCCGAGTCTGTGTATCCCTGGACTTGGAGTTCTCCATTACCAAAGACCAACATCATATCCTTAGTTCTTCTTAAGTACTTAAGGATACATTTCACAGAAGTCCAGTGTTCTTCACCTGGATTTGACTGATATCTGCTTGTGACACTCACAGCATGGGCTATATCAGGTTGTGTACATAGCATGGCATACATGAGGCTCCCTATTGCAGAAGCATAAGGGATCTTGCTCATGCATTCTATTTCCTCAGGTGTGCTTGGGCACATTTTCTTGGAAAGATGAATACCATGTCTGAAGGATATTAATCCCCTCTTAGAGTTTTCCATACAAAATCTCTTTGTAGGTTTTGGGATCATCACCATGAGCACTATTGCCTACGAGGAATATTTCCTCTACTTCCTCTGAAATAATACCTAAGTATCTCTCAGGGGGATGGGAAACTCTTTCCGATCTACGAGGTGGAGGAGGTAGTGTTCTTATTGGCTCAACCTGATTTGGTTCCAATTGGTCCTTAGCTCGTTGTACTTGTGAGACTTTCTCATCAAGCTTAATCTGCTTTCCGATGCCGCTATCTTGAATAAACTATTTTTCAAGAAAGATGGCATGTCGACTCACAATCACATTGTGGTCTTCTGGAAATGTAGAAATAGTATCCTAATGACTCTTTAGGATATCCTATGAATCGAGCTCTAAAGGACCTAAACTCTAACTTGTCCGCTTGTTGTCTTTTGACATGAGCCGAACAACCCCAAATTCTGAGATGACTCAGACTTGGTTTCTTACCGTGCCATATCTCATACGGTGTGGTAGGAATGGTTTTAGAGGAAACCCTATTCAGTAGATAAATTGAAGTTAACAATGAGTGTCCCCAAAGAAAATCAGGAAGGTCTGTGAAGCTCATCATGGATCGAATCATATCCTAATAGGGTCCGATTTCTCCGTTCTGAAACCCCGTTGAGTTGAGGTATTCCTGGTGGAGTCCATTGAGAGACTATGCCATTTTGCTTTAGATAGTCTAGGAATTCTCGGCTAAGGTATTCACCTCCTCGATCTGATCGAAGAACCTTAATGGGTTTTCCAATTTATTTTTCTACTTCATGTCTGAATTCTTTGAACTTTTCAAAAGCTTCAGACTTGTGTCTCATAAGATACACATACCCATACCTAGACAGATCATCGGTAAAGATAATGAAGTAGATAAAATTGCCTCTAGCCGGCACATCAAATGGGCCGCACACATCTGTATGTACTAGGGCAAGGAGATCTGTGGCCCTCTCCCCATGTCCAATAAAAGGAAGTTTGGTCATTTTGCCTTGAAGGCAGGATTCACAAGTTGGATATGACTCGAAAGTCAATGGACTCAATAGTCCATTTTTCTCCAATTTGTTGATCCTATCTTCTGCTATATGACCTAATCTCAGGTGCCATAGATATCTGTCGTTTGGACTATCCCTAGGTCATTTGGCATTCACGTTTTGCTCGATAGTTAGAACAGGTACATCAATATGTAGCTGATAAAGATCATTAATAAGAAAACCATTTGCAATTTTATTTCTTTCATAAAGAATGTTACAATGGTCCTTAAAGAAGGTAATCACATAGCCTTCTTGTGCTAAGCATGAAACAGAAATCAAATTTCTGCTAGCTGCAGGCACATAATAACAGTCTTTTAAAACTAAGTCTAAACCAGATGGTAATCGAAGAGGGTATGTTCCTATGGCTACTACAGCAACTCTTGCTCCATTACCGATGCGTAGGATCATGTCTCCATCCCTCAACCTCCTACTATCCTCAAGATCGTGCATGGAAGTGCACAGATGAGTACTAGACCAGAGTCAAGCACCCAACTGGATGCAGAAGAAACCATAAGATTAGACTCAATAATGAGTATACCTTCAGAAGGACCTTCCTTCTTGTTCTTCAGGGTGGCCAGGTAAGTAGGGCAGTTCCACTTCCAATGGCCATCGCTGTTGCAATGGAAACACTTTTCTTTGCCAGCGGCTTTCATCTTCGGCTCTGCCTTCTTGTTCTTTGTTTCTTCCACCTTCTGCTTTTTCGCAGACTTCTTTTTCTTTTCATAAGACTTTTTTTTGGAAGAAGTCTATTCCATAGCAAGAACTGAGCCTTTAGAACCTTTCATAGAAAGCTCAGCAGTAACCAGCATATTCATTAATTCGGCCAAGGAATTTTGAAGTTTATGCATGTGGTAATTCATGATGAATTGCCCATATGCATCAGTCAAAGATTATAGAATAATATCGTTCTGCAGGTCCAAGTCTAACTTCACACCGAGCTTCTCAAGCTCCTCCATGTCCTTAATCATTGTCAGACAGTGATCTTGGACTGACTGCCCATCACGCATCTTAGCCTTAAAAAGTTATTTCGTGACTTGATATTTGGCTGCGCGACTCTGTTCACCAAACATCTTCTGCAGGTGAGCCAACATTTGGCGAGCAGTCCCGATATCTTCATGTTGGCATTGGAGCTCATCAGACATCGAGCCCAACATGTAATATCTGGCCTTATTATCTTCGTCTATCCATTTCTCCAGAGATGCTCTCTGTTCAATGGATGGATGGGCTGGTAAGGTGGGAGGATCCTGATCCAGTACATGGGTTAACTTCTCGGAATCCAAAACTATTTTGTAGTTCCTGAGCCAATCTTTATAATTGGGTCCAATCAGTCTATGTGTGTCCAGGATACGTGCCAATGGGTTGGACGCAGACATTTTTCTATAGAGAGTCAAAGATTCTAGTTAGATACTGTAATTATGACTTGACCAATTTGTTTAGAGATTTTATTTTTAAACAAATTAGCTCCCACTATTTTCTCGGATCCCTACACTCCCTCTGTAGAGATGCGAAAATCTTCATGATTAATGATTTCTAGTGGGTGGTGCGGTCTCACCAACTGACTCATCACCTCACCTAACAGTTATTGGTGATGGGTTAGCCAATGAGTGAACAACTCTTGTTCAATGATTCTCTAATCATGGTGCACCCAAACTTGATCTCTAATTCATGAATCTCATCGTATCCAAAATATTGATCCACTCCTTAGTTAAGTCAGACCCACCATTTGCATAGACTGGGTTCCTAATTGAGTCTCTCACCGTATCCTGGAATATTGAGCCCAACTCATCCTCCAGCCCATAGCATCCAATGCCTAATAGACATGGTTGCATCTTCCGGTGCAACTGAGCCACTGTATCCAGCCAAGAACAATCAACCCCGGGAAGGGCCCGCACATCTACAATGGTGGAAGACCTCAGACTTAATCTTTTCTTAGGGAGAATTGATTCAGGTCTCATTAAACTAGACTTGTCATAGTCATAACAATTATGACTAACCTAGTGGCATGGGTTAGCTCGGATTATTGACCACCTCAGATTAGAACTGTGTCAATAGATATGGCCAGGTAAGTGAGACCGATGGAAGGAATATGCCATTAACTCGTACAAGAATGCATTCAGGTCGAGTAGCTTCCAATTAAAAATCAGTCGGTCGTATGTGCCAAACTTATCTTAGACACCAAATTATTGAGTCAGAACCAATTGGGTTAGCCTACAATCCAGACTCTAACCTCTGAGCCTAATTAGGTCTTGCTTGATCGTGACTCGATCTTGACCCAGACTTAATCCTATTAGGCTGGTCAATTTAAGCATTGTTGATCCCATCTAACCAACTCTTGATTCGGTTTGATCAACCACTTAGACCTAATTGAGCTACCCAAGCCTCGAACCCAGTATTATGAATATGTCTTAGATCTAAAATTCTTAATTTTAGACCTAATTGATATTCTATAATCTTAATTTTTAATTAAGTAGGGTTCATAAACAAAATATGCACAATAAATCCTAGGGTTTCAGGATCTAGGGTTTTGCAGAAAGTAAGTTTTGGGTTTCTGATTAAGGACGAAAACGCAGCACCCCTACACATCATAAGAACACCCCATCGAATGGAAAGAGAGGGCTTTTAAACCTTTTTCTTCATTCTTATGACCGGACGGCCAAGAGGAACGCCTTAATCAGGAACATGCAATACTACAAAATAGTTTTAGATCTATATCATATATCTCATATATAAATTAGATCTAATCATGGCATATTTTGCATACATCTCATGTATCGAATCATGCATATTTTCAGATCTAAATTATCTCATAATAATCTAAAAAATTAGATTTAAATTGATCTAATCAAAATAAATTCTAATCTAGACAATTATGTAGAACTATTCTACAACTAGTCTAGACATGCATCAATCATATCTCATATGATATTTAAAATTAAATAATTTTATTTACTATTTTTTAGGTATCATTATAATCATTATAATATCAAAAAATAGTAAATAAATAGATCTAAAATATGATTTAATTAGATTAAATCAAAAATATGTAAGACTATTCTATAGAACTATTCTATTTTAGAACTAGTCATGCATATTTCCTAATCTTAGATCCAAATCATTTAATTTTAATTTTTTTTGATTTCAGATCTGATCACATCTCATGTGACATCTGAAATTATTTATTTTCTAATTAAAATAAATTTGAAATTAGATCTAAACACTTTTAGAACCTTGGCTCTGATACCAGTTGAAGGAAAATCCTGATTTCTCGGTCCAGGTTCGTTCAGGTCTGATCAGATCAAGAGATATATTTCAAAAATTTTTTCTCTTGATCCTAATCAGATCTTGATATATTTTAGATCTGATTATTATTATTTTATAAATTAAAATAAAATTAGATAAATTAAATTAGATTTAACTTTCTTTGATATGGGTAATCCTATTACCCGTTGATGATCCTGTATGTAGTGGAAGGTTCTGGATCTAGCCACGCAAGTGCCTGGCCTCTACCGGTATCCACTCGGGCTGGATCTGGAGATCCTCTTCTTCTCTATCATGTCTCCAAAAATTAAATCTGGATCTGATTTGGAGGATCTTCAAAACTCCTTTTGAAGATCAGCAGTCGTCATTTGTAGCAGCGCAGCCTTCAAGCTTTCAGTCGCCTTTCTTTGATCTGGATTACACCAACCAAAAATCCAAAACTCCTTTTGGACATGGAGAGGAAGGGGAGAAGGTGGTTTGGCATGGAGGAAGAGGGGAGAGGCAGCCTTGGGGCATGGGAATTGTGATTCCTTTCAATCACTTCCAATCACAATCTAGGTTGGGTGCAGGGTCTTATTTATAGACTGTTTGTGATCCAACTTCTCTTCTTCCCAACCAATCATAACTCTTTATGAAATCAGATCTAAATCTGATTGGTGGGAATAGAGTCCCTCTGGATTCCTCCTTAGAGGGCACCTAAGACCAGTCAAAGTTGGTTCTTAGGAGAACTCTAATTAGAATCCAAAAAGGAGATGGAGTCCTTGTCCAACAAGGACTCCTAGGCGCCTCCAACTTGGGCACACGTCTAGGGTGGCATGCGCCCTCCTCCTTGCTAGGTTCTAGCAGGGGGACAAGCCCCCACCAGCTCTCCAATAGGTGCATGACATGTGGTCAAAAGTCAAAGTGTCAATGGTCAACATTTGACCAGTCAATGGTAGACTTTTGACCAAAGTCAAAGAATAAGAAATGGTAGGTGACCAAAAATGGTAGGTAATGTCTTACAAAATAAGACAACCTTTTCTGACTTGGACAACCTCCAATCAGACCATATGAAGGCCTCTGATTGAGCACAAACTCCTTTGGCTCAGACAGGATAACTTATTTATGATAGCAAAAGAAGAACGTTAGGTTCAATCGAGTGCTAGCACGATTTTCTTGTACCTAATTGAATCTCATTCAGATCAATAGAACTAGACCAGTTCAATTGATGATCACTAGATTCAAATCCTTATTTGTGTGACCTAGTTAGGTTCAGTTCTGTATGGTAATGGGATATGTCATGATCTCTATCATCGACATCATCGAAACTCCTTTCGATGGATCAAAACTCTTCTGATTTGAACAGCTAGAATGATCGATCATCTAAATCATTCTAATTGCTCTCAAAATCCACCAGTGACACCTAGCAGTATATGGTGGCAACCCATCAGAGCTGAATGTGAACCTCTTGGTGCAGCTACCTGTGTGATTAAGTTCTTCTATCTTGAGCTCCGATCAGATTAGGGTTAAGGTAAACTCGTCAAATCCTAGTCTCTGTTATATGATGTAATCATTCGATTTGAGTCCGATGTGAAAATCTAAATAGAAACTCTTTCTATTATTTCACTCTGCCATGGCCATGGACTTTTGGACTTGATTCTCATGATCATCATAGGGCTGCTCCTCTACCACCGAGGTAGATAGATTCCATCTTGATGCCATCCAGTTCCTACAATGAACATGCTATAGCCAACATACACCTCAGGGATTCCATATGGCTAGGAGATCGAGTAATGGTGTAGTCAAACTATAACACCCTCAAGGTGAACTGCCAATGCACCTCAGATCAAAGAACCAGACACACTACTGCAGCATCGAGTCAGTCATTGACGAGAAGGTAGACTCCCTAATGACTACTCGAGGTGGTCACGCTCAGTGCCCTCGTTCTCTAATGAGTATTTGTACTCTCGCTCCGATGTCTCCACACCGTAGATTTAAGACTCATCTACTAAAGAGAAGCGATTGTACACCAACCTTCCGGATTAATCACCATCCTCGTGATGATCCTATGGTCGGAAGCATTTTATGAGTTAATAATGATTATTCATGTCTTAAATTTTCAACTCTTGAAAATATGAATTATCATTACCATTAACTCAAAGGATGTATCACAGACACTAAATATACATATGTGATAGAAAATAACCCATTTTATTTATTATAATCAAAATTATAATTTTGCCCCTAGAAGTGTATTACAAGTGTCAGCCAATTCTGACTTCTAGGGCACATATATCTAACATCATATTCTTCAATTTCTTTTCTAAATTATCTGCATCCATATCAATTTCTTCTTCTCTAACTTTAAGAGAGTTAGTTTCATAAAAAATAACATGCACGGATTCCTCTACAACTAATATTTTTTATTAAATACTCTGTATGCTTTACTATTTATTGAATAGCCTAAAAAAATACCTTCATCTGATTTTGCATCAAATTTACCTAATTTATTTTTACTATTTATCAAAATAAAACATCTATATTCAAAAGCTTTAAAATATGAAATATTAGATTTCTTTTTTTGGTGAAGCTCATATAGAGTTTTCTTTAAAATAGGTCTAATTAATGCTCTAATTAGCACATAGCATATAGTATTAATAGCTTCTGCCCAAAATTATTTTAGGAGGTTACTTTCACAATGCATGGTCTGTGCCATCTCAATTAATGTTCTATTCTTTCTTTCTACTATCTCATTTTGTTGGAATATTTTAGGAGCTGAAAAATTATGATTTATTCTATTTTTAGAGCAAAAGCTTTTAAATTTTTGATTTTCAAATTTCATTCCATAATCACTTCTTATATACAAAATATTACATATTTTTTATTTTGTGATTTTGTTAAATAGCTTAACAAACATATCAAAGATATTATTTTTATGAGATAAAAATAAAACTCAAGTATATCTTGAAAAATCATCGATTATAACAAAATCATATCATTTTCCTCCTAGACTAGTCATTGAAATTGGTCCAAATAAATCCATATGAAGTAACACTAGAGGTCTAGTTGTTGAGACAATATTCTTGGATTTGAAAGATGGTTTTATTTGTTTTTCAAGTTGACATGCTTTGCAAATCCTATTCTTTTCAAAATTTATTTTGGATAAGCCTTTTACTAAATCAAGCTTAATTAATCCAGACAATGAGTCAATGTTTATATGACTTAGCCTATTCTGCCATATCCAACTAGATTCATTTATTTTAGCATTCATAGCAACAAGATATTCAACATTTTTCTTTTTGAGTTCATCAAGATCAATAATATAAATATTGTCATATCTTTTTTCTATGAATTTAATGTTATCATCAAATGAATTAGTTACCATACAATATGATGATTTAAATGAAACATTAAAATTTCTATCACATAATTGATTAATACTAAATAGATTGTGTATTAAAGCATTAACTAGCAATACATCTTCTATACAAGTAGAGGGTGTGATCAAAATATTATCAAGACTAATAATTTTGTCTTTATCATTGTCTCCAAATGTCACCACACCTCCATCCATTGCTTCAAGAGAGATAAATTGAGATCTATCTTCCATCATGTACTTCGAACATCCACTATCTAGATACCATCTTTGTTTAGCTCTCATGGATGCCAAGTACACCTATACACGAAATCAAGTAGATTTAGGTACCCAAGTTAACTTGGATCTTTTGAGGTTAGTATAAATGGTTTCTTTTGAAACTCAAATTTGTCTTATCTTTGATTGGTTTGTGTTGAGCTTCTTATTTGCATTCATTTTGCATTCAAACACTTTATGTCCAATTTTATTATATTTAAAGCAAGTTATGGTCTTACTTTGATTTTGAGATCTATCAAATATATTCTTTAGGAAGTTTTGTTTTCTTTGTGGATTATATCCTAATCCGACTTTATTAAAAACTATTCTTTGATTATCAATTAATATTTGAAGACTTTTTGAACTAATTATATATCTATCCATAATTGATCTTATTTCATCTTGCAATGATGCATTCTTTTCATTCGATTCATCTAATTTGTTTTGTAGTTCTTTCATATCTTCTTCTACTTTAGCTTTGTTTTTGGTTAAGAATTGATTTTTTTTTTTAGTTCTTTATTCTTATGTGATAGCTTCTTAAAGTCATTAATTAAGTCATTGAAAGCATCATATAACTCTTTAAAAGTAAAATCTAAAATTGAAGTATCATCATTTACCTCATCGTTATGTGCCATAAGACAAATATTTGCCTTTTCTTCTCTTTGATATCCTTCCTTACTCAAAAAAGAATTCTCATCATTGCTTCATGTGGCTTTGTATGCTTTCTTCTTGAATTTCTTGGAGCTTTTCTTCAACATTGGGCAATCCATTTGGAAGTGTCCGGGCTTCTTGCACTCATAGCAAATAGGTGGTTGTTCCTTCTTCTTTTTCTTCTCCTATTCTTTACTACCTTCTTTCTTGTTAAACTTTTTCTTAAGTTCAAATCTTTTTTCCTTCTCATGAACTTTTTAAATCTTCTTGCTATCATGGCCATCTCCTCATCATCTTTCAAACTTTCTTCAAAATCACTTTCTTCTTCATGGGTGGCAGCAGCCTTGAGGGCTATGGGTTTCTTTTTCTTCACCTCTTTTTTCTTCCATTAGTTCATATTTAGCTCATGGGTCATAAAAGATCCAATGAGCTTTTTCAAAGCTAACTTATTTAAGTCCTTTGCTTCTTGAATGACAGTCATTTTTGGCTTTCAATTCATTGGCAAAGACCTAAAAATTTTTCTTATAATATCACTATTAGAATAATCCTTTTCTAGACCCTTTAAACCATTTAATATATCGGTGAATCTTGTGAACATTTTGGTGATAGTTTCATGTAGTTCCATTTTGAATAATTCATACTTGTGTACCAATATGTTTATCTTGGATTCTTTAACTTGATTAGTACTTCATGGATAACTTCAAGTCTATCCCAAATTTTTTTGACGGATGAACATGTTGATATCCTATTAAACTCATTTGTATCCAAAGCATAATATAACACATTCATTGCTTTGGCATTGAGTTATGCTTTTATTTTGTCATATTCATCCAAATTCTTTTCGAGCTTTGGAATGGACATGCTATCAATTATGATTGTGGGTGTATAAGGGTCTTTCACTATGACATTCCACATGTTAGTCTTGTACTTGAATAAATATCCTCATTCTCGCTTTCCAATATGTTTAATTATTTTCATTCAAAAGCAACGGTCTATTGGTTGATTGCCCTTGAACCAATAAAGTTCCAGTTGGATTTGCCATTAAATCTTTGGCTCTATGATCATTAGGTCAACAATTAATATTAGAGCACCTGCTCTAATACCACTTGTTATCCAAGGATGGCTACTCAAGAGGAAGGAGGAATTAGATATTTAAAAAATTTAAATTCTAATTAAGCTAAATTTTAATATTACATTCTTGATGAAGTAATATGAAACATAAGTATAGAATGAGAGCAATATAAATAATACAATGGCAAACATAAGAGACCAAGCCTTTATAGTGGTTCAGCACCAAACTCGGCACCTACGTCCACTCCTCAAGCAAATCACTTGAGAATTCAACTATAATCACTTAATTGATTATAGTTCTATTATTTTTCTTGGGCTCATAATCTAATCCGATTGGTTTTGATCTAGGCTCACCAACTACAACCTTTATAATGATTATTTTCTTGGGCTAACAATCAATCTCGATTGATTTTGTCTTAGGCTCACCAATCTAACCTTTACAACGTCCAACTCTAGGCTTGGACCAACCTAAGTTTCTCATCCTAAGAAACTTGTAGATAAATAAGATGCAATTAAAATAAGTAAAGAAGTTTAGAAAGAAAAACTCAATGAAGCTCAAAAGAAGAGTTTGTGAATGAAAGGCTTGATTGCTCTTGCTCTTCTTTTTGAATGCTTGAGAGAAATTGGTGAAGCTCTTCAATAGTTTTCTTTGACTTCTCTTACTTTGAGGATGATTAGAAGGACAAGATGATTTCAAGAAAGTAAATCCTTCACTTCACTTAAATGCTCTCTTAATGAACTTAGTGTAGGCTTGAAGGCTCTTGAATGTATGTGCCAAAAGTTCTCTTTGAAGTTCTTAAATATTCCTTACATATTCCAAGGCTTTTCCACCACTCTAAAACACCTGAAAAGGCCCCATTTAATGTCATAGCCATTAGGCACAAAAATTTAGCCATTGGAAAAAAGGTGAGGCAGAAAAATTATAGTTCTGAGAAAAACTAGCCATTTAGTGACTTAGTCGACTAAGTTCCCTGGATTCAGAATTTTAGTCCTTTTGTACTTTTTATATTCTGTTGTCTTCTAAGACTGAGTTGACTAACTCTTAGACTTAGTCGACAAATTTTTCTGGATCCTGAACTTCAGTCTTTCTGTACTTTCTGTATTTTGCTATCTTCTAATGCTTAGTTGACTTACTCTCAGACTTAATTAACTAAGTGCCTTGGATCTTGAATTTTTATTTTTCTGTGCTTTCTGCTTCTACTATTCTCTGATACTTAGTTGACTAACTCCTGATTTAGTCGACTAAGATGCATGCCAAGCATGCCATTGAATTTTTGATAGCCTTTCTTCTCCAATTTTTTTTTGAAGGCTAGACTAGCTTTCTAATCTTGATTTATCTCTCATTAATAATTCTTTTTAGGATGTGTCAAGTCTTAATTTTCTTCAAAGACCTCTTGATTGATGGTACTCCATTTAATTGATAAGCATCACTTGAGATAATGTGAGTACTTGGAATTTAAACTATACATCGTCAAAAATAATGTTAGTAACTTAACAGTTTTTGTTATCATCAAAATCAATTCAGGGGTCAATAGAAGATGCTTGGTGGATGCGACACTCCATTCAATCTTAGAGGAGAGGACCCCAAGAGGTTTGTGGTCGAAGTTGTAAACCATGTATATGGATAAGAATATGTGCAACAAGCTGATATTGAAGAAGAGACTGTACAACTTTTGGATGCAAGAAGGTGGAGATGTCTTGGAACATATCCAGAAGTTCAACCAGATGTGTAATGAATTACTGAACATTGGGATGAAGATGGAGGAAGAAGATAAATCATTACTTCTGTTATGCTCGTTGCTCTCATCCTATGATCCATTGGTAATGACATTGCTCTATGGTAAGGAGACTCTGGAGTATGAAGACATGGTCTCAGTGTTGCGAACCAACAAACAGTAGGAGAGGTTGACCAAGGAAGGTGTTCCTCAAGAGGGCTTGATCATGGGAGAGAGACCTAGAATATCAAAGGAGAGAGACAAGTCAAGGGGATAGTCAATGTCTCAGAAGAATAAGAATAGGCAGGAAGCCAGGTGCTACAAGTGCAACGATATCGAGCACTTTAGACATGATTGCCTACAATGGAAGAATAAGAAAGAAGAAAAGAGTGGATCTGATGCACTGAGTATGATAGCTGATAGTGAGGTGGAGGATGACCTCTTGGTTGTATCAGATGGTCATAGAAGATACACAGATGTACAGACCCTGGATTCAGCTTGTTCACATCACTACACCCTAAACCATTCTTGATTCACTTTATACACCAAGATTGATGAGAGGAGCATGACACTTGGAGATGATCACCCATGCAGAGTCACTAGTATTGAAAGCATTCGGATGAGGATGTTTGATGGGATGGTGTGGACTCTCACAAATATGAAGCACATCCCAGATTTAAAGAAAAATCTCATATCACTGGGCTACCTGGAGCAGAGCGATTGTAGCTTCAGTAGTCATGCCAGGAGTGGAGTTTTCAATATCTCCAATGATGCTATGATGGTGATGAGAGGTATGAGGATAGAGAACAACCTCTACATGTTGGAAGGATCTGTGGTAAACAAAAAATTTGATACAACAGCCACAGCACAGGATCAGTAGGAAGCTCGTCAGTTATGGCATTACCACCTAGGCCACATAGGTGATCATGGGATGAAGGAGCTGAGCAAGCATGGTCTGATTCCAGATCTGGATGGAGGTGTTACAAAGGTATGTGAGCCATGCTAGATGGGTAAATAGAGGAGAGTATAGTTTGCCATTAGTTCGGCCCATAATGCAGTCCCACTGGAACTAGTTCATACTAATGTGTGGGGACCGGCTCTATTTCCAGTCAGAAATGAGGTGAGATACTTCTTGACCTTTATAGATGATTTCTCAAGGAAGGTATGGATCTATTTCATAAAGAAGAAATCAGAAGTCTTCATCAAATTTAAGGTATGAAAAGCTGAGGTGGAGAAAGAGACAACTCAGAGTTTAAAGTATTTACGGTCAGACAATGATGGAGAATACACTAGCAAAGAGTTCCTAGGATTTTGTGAGGAGTACAGTATCAAAAGGCAATTCTCGATGAAAGAAACTCTTTAGCAAAATGGGGTGGCCAAAAGGATTAACAAAATTCTTTTGGAAAAGGCACGGTGCATGAGATTGCAGGTAGGGCTTTTGAGGGCATTCTAGATTGATACAGTGGATGTAACCTATTATTTAATGAATTAGTCACCTTATACAAAGTTAGATGAGGTATTCTAGAGGAAAGATAGTCTAGAAGGAAGATTGGGCTGAGCCATCTAAGAGTTTTTGGGTGCACGGCATTTGTGCACATTGATGTTGGTGAGTGGAGAAAGTTAGATGCCAAGTCATAGAAGATGTTGTTCTTGTATATCCATGAGGAGTTAAGGGCTATCAGCTATGGGATCCCTTGGAGAAGAAGGTCGTCATTAGTAGAAATTTTATGTTCGATGAAAACTCAATTCTCTAAAGGTAAGATGACATGGAGTAGTAGGTGTAGCAGGAGGTCTAGCAGAGCAGTGCTAGACAGCTAACATCTTACTCTATTTTGCCACTTGTAGGTACATCAGAAGGACTTGATATTCTGGTGGAGCACTCACCAAAGGTATCTCCATAAGTGAAGAGAGCTCAAACAAATGAAGGAAGCTAGGAGGCCTAGTAGGAGCAAGCTGGACTTAGGTTAGACATTAGGATTGCACTACATAAGCCTAAAAGAAACATCAGACGATCGAAATGATATGGCTTTGAGGATATGCTGTCATATATCTTGGTAATAGCAAATGGGGACCCCTGCACCTACGAGGAGGTTATGGATAGCTAGGATAGAGAGAGGTATGTCCAAGCAATATTCGAAGAGATGTAGTCTCTCCATAAGAATGAGACATGGTGATTGGTGCAGTTACTATGAGGAAAGAAGCCCATTGGTTGCAAGTGGATTTACCAATGCAAGGAGGGGCCTTCATAGTAGGAAGGTATCAAGTATAAAGTGCAATTAGTGGCTAAGGGATACTCCCAGAATGAAGGTATTGACTTTAGCAAAGTATTTTCTTCCATCATCAAGCATACTTCCATCAAGATGCAGTTGAGCATCATGGGAGCTCAGGACTTGGAGCTAGAGCAGATGGATGTCAAGATGGCATTCCTCCATGGATATTTGGAGGAGAGCATTTACATGGAGCAGCCACTAGGATTTTAAGAGCCAATAGCAGAAGAAATCATTTATTTGCTATAGAAATCATTGTACGGACTGAAGCAATTACCAAGGCAATGGTACAAGCAATTTGACTCTTATATAAGGAGCATTAAACATTTTAGATGTGAATATGACTCTTATGTGTATGTTAAATCTTCGGAGGATGAGTCTAGGGTGTTCCTACTTTTGTATGTGGACGATATGTTTATAGCATGTAAGAGCAGGAAAGTTGTGCAGGAACAGAAGAAAGTCTTATCTCGAGAGTTTAAGATGAAGAATTTGGAGCTTGCAAAGAAGACCTTAGGCATATAAATCTTTAGAGATTGAGCCAAGAGGGTGTTGCATTTATTTCAAGAAGGCTACATCAAGAAGGTCTTGAAAAGGTATGAGATGAAGGGAGCAAAACCAATAGAGCTGTCACTTGCCAAGCACTTCAGACTCTCAAAGGTGATATCACCACAGACTGAGGTGGAGGCTTAGGAGTTGGAGAGAGTACCGTATGCCTCTAGTGTGGGAAGCCTAATATACTCCATGATGTGTTGTAGGCCAGATATCATCCATGCAGTGAGCTAGGTCAGTAGGTTCATGGCATAGCTTGGTAGGGAGCACTGGCGAGCACTAAAGTGGATCTTTAGATACTTGATGGGTACTGTTAAAGTTGGCATCTACTATAGACAGCAAGATGGAGTTGAGGAACTCTCCGACTATTAGGATTAGTGGTGCTTCCAAGCCTTGGGAGGCTACTAAAAGAGTCAGGGTGTTGGCTCCAAGAGGCTAGGACAAGTATGGTCTAGGACTAGGATCAATTTGGTCCTAGGGTAAAGGTTCAGCCCTCCACGACCATGAGGTCCTGATTTGAGGGTCTCATGGGGGCTACTCAGAGTTTGGACCAGGTTTGGATCCATGGAATTGAGTGCATGATCAGACCATGGGTGTATATGAGTTTGGGTGAGTGCATTCGAACTGGGTTAGCCCAGGGAGTATTTTACGAGTTAGGATTTCGATCCATGTATAGGTATATATATACATGTATATTGTAAACCCTAGTAGAGAAAAGTAATGGAGATCAATAGAGCCATTTTCTCCCACACTTCTTCCTCTTTCTGATCTCTCTCACACCAAGGTGCCCTAAGGAGCGTGCCTCCAAGCTTGGAGGAAGGAGGCGCACCCCATTCCTTCTTCAGCCTCAACAACATCAAGTAATCCTGGGCAACAACTAGTATCAGAGCCATCTTGACGAGGAGGCATGAAGGTGTGATCCAGCATAGGAACGAGTGATACCAGATTCTTAAAATTGGTATTAGAGTAATTGGTATCGAGATTTGGGATTCGCATGAAGGAAGAACAGATCAAGCAAGGAAAAGGTAATGCGGAACAAAAAAAAATTTGTTTGGGAGGCCGTAGGATCCCCTTTTCTTCCTCCCAAATCCGATGGCAGTCGATGATTGGATGCCAATCCTGGGCTTAGCAGCCACGAACCAACGCATGGAGGTGATTTTCGGCAATCTGGTGGTCAATCGTAGCCTTTGGTGGAGTTTCGATGGGTGGTCCGATGGTGATTGCGTGCAGGATGGTGGAGATCCAGAGCAGGTGACATGGATCTTCTTCTCCAATGGGAGCATCATAGGATGGAGGTGGCACTCAGATTCGATGGTGGCTCCCAGATCCGGTGGTGGCGTGTGCATGCAAGCAACGACAACCAACCAGCGACAGTGGCTGGTTGAATGCGGCCAGCAGGCGCATGTGTAGTAGGAGCCGACTGAAGAGGAAGAAGAAGTAGTGATGATGTGGTTGCTATGGGTCCGATGGCTGTGGGTACTATGGTGGCATTAGATGTGGTGGTGGTGACATGCCGTAGAGGCATCGGATCTAGCGGTAATGATGCACGTGCATAGTGGAAGCCCAGGAGCATGGATCCGACGATGGAAATCCGATCTAATGGTGGTGGTGCCTAGATTTGGATTAGAAGGATGCCGTGTATTTGGTCATCGATGAGGTGCTTAGGAGGGTCTTGAGGCACGTTCGTGCATCGATCCACCATGGTGGAGCTCAGATCTGGCGATGGTGGTGCGAGATGGCACAGTGGAGGCTTGGGATTCGATCGGGGAAGCAAGGATCTGGTGTCAGAGTAGGTCGCATGGAAGAATCCAGCATCGGGAAGCATGGATCCGATGATGGTGCACCCAGATCTGATGGTGGTGCACCCAGATCTGGTAGCAATCGTGTGGGCGAAGGCAGTCGGTGGTGGTCGCTGGCACATAGGCAGGTCGGCTCAGATATACAATCGAGTCGGCTCGACTTGAGATCTAGTCGACTTTGGGTACAGCCAAGCTGATTGTCTCTGGCAGACAAAAGATGGGTCTTAGGCTGAATGCAGTCGAGCCGGCTCAGCTCCTTAGCTAGCCAGCTCGATGGGTGCAAAATTTTTTCTTTTGGTTGTTCTTCTAGATGCAGCTTTGCATGGTGTGCGAAAGTTGAGCTGCTGATGATGTATTTGGCATGTGAGAGGAGAGGTCACTCAAGAGCTTCTGGTCAAGGTGGAGCTGAAGAAGCAACTATTCAGTTTGGTGGAAGGCTGTGAAAAGTAGTTGGGATGCATTCAGCGGTGCGATTGGTTAGAACCTTGAGGTGATGGAGATGGATGATCCATGGAGGTTCAGCAGGTTAGGACTGGATGACTATAGAATGGTGTAGAGACAAGGCTAGGGACCACTGGAGTGCTGCAGTAGCACTACCGTGGAGGCACAGGGATTGAGAGAGGCTTGATGGTGCAATAGTTGAGAAGGATATCTCAGCAGAGAGTGCTAGAGGCTTTTCAGAAAGATTGGGAGCAGGTCTTAGGGAGAGCTAGAAGGTCTCAGGAAGTGTCAGGAGGTCTCAGGTAGCCGAGAGTATCCTAGATTAGGTTTCTTCTACAGGAGCATTAGGGAGAGTCACAATTCAGGTGGAGGATGGTTTGTGTGCAGCAATAGAGGACCCGAATACCTATGAGAAGGTGGTGCAGAGATAAGGTAGAGAGCACTGGAGTGCTGCAGTAGCACTTTTCTGGAGGCATGGGATTGAAAGAGGCTCGACGGTGCAGCAATCGAGGAAGGTATCTCAGTAAAAAATGTCAGAAGGCATCTTAAGAAGATCGAGAGTAGGTCTTAGGAAGAGCCAGAGAGTCTCAGAAGTCTCGAGATGAGATAGGTGGGTTTGAGCCCAGGATAGAGTTTGAGCTGTAGTTCCTCCAAGCACAATTGAAGCGATGACTAGTACAGCGATAGAAGAGGAGAAGGCTAGGATAAAATTTTTTAGGGTTCAATCACTAAGTTGGAGGAGTTGGATGAGCTCCTGGAGGTTTCGGAGGTGCCCGTAGGTTGCAGAGGTATCCAAGATGGCTTCGATGGGATCCATGGAGTGTAAAGAATTTGAAGGAGCAGCGACAGTGTACAAGATGCAATGGCAAGCTCAGCAGTGTAGCATTTGGTGGTTGGCCTCAGATGGCTTGATGATAGAGTCAGATTCTTCTACGACATCAAATAGACTTCGGATCTGGTGGAGCTTCGAAGTGGTGGCTTCATAAGTGGAGCTCTAGAGAGGTGGCTTCATAAGTGAAGCTCCATAGTGGTGGCTTCATAGGTGAAGAGAAAATTTGGCATGAGTTCAAAGTGGAGGGATGCAAGAGGATCGATATCCTAGCACCAATGCTGGTGATGCACAATTCCAGGTAGAGCGGCATGTGCAGGTGGATGGAATAGTTTTGAGGAGATCGTGTCAGATGGTATAGTATGTGCTGGTGCAGGAATGCTGTAGGTTCTCTAAGAAAGTCCAGGAAAGGTGATGCAACTGCTAAGCAGAAGGGATTCTACAATTTTAGGATGGTGCGAAGGAGCAAGCCAGGTCTTTAGCTATGGAGGCGGTCATTCCAAAGGTCTCCGAGTGCATAGTAGCTGAAGAGGATTAGCAGAGGCATTAGAGTTTGCACAGTGAGATGTCTGGATGAGCTGTGGAGCATAGGTTGGTGTTGCAGCCATGGGGTCAGAGCAAGATAACATTAGTTCACGGCCAAGAAGTATGGTGGAGCACGAGTCTTAGGGGCTGGGAGCATAGGTCGGTGTTGTGCTAAAGAGGCGAGGTGGCTTCGATGGGATGATGTCAGCTCTGGAAGTAGTAGGATGGTGCAGACGATTCATGCAGGGGTTGCCAAGGGTTAGGAGTACCAAGATAGAGATTATTAGGATTAGTGGTGCTCCTAAGCCTTGGGAGGCCATTGGAGGAGTCAAGGTGTTGTCTCCAAGAGATTAGAACAGGTGTGGTCCTAGGGCTAGGATCGGTTTGGTCCTAGGATGGAGGTTCAGCCCTTCACGATCGTGAGGTCCTAGTTTGAGGATCTCATGGGGGCTAATCAAAGTTTGCACCAGGTTTGGATCCATGAGATTGAGTACATGATTAGACCATGGGTATACATGGGTTTGGGTGAGTGCATTCAGACTAGGTTAGCCTAGAGAATTTTTTATGGGTTAGGATTTTGGTCCATATACATGTATATATATACATGTATATTATAAACCCTAGTAGAGAAGAGTAACGAAGATCAATAGAGCCATTTTCTACCACATCTCTCCCTCTCCCTGATCTCTCTCACGCCAACGTGCCCTAAGGGACATGCCTCCAAGCTTGCAGGAAGGAGGCGCGCCCCACTCTTCCTTCAGCCTCAATAATGTCAAGTGATCCTGCGCAACACCGACATGTTCCAAGAAGCTCGAGGGCAGATAAGGGGATTTATGGATGCAGATTTTGGTGAAGATGTAGACACTCGACGGTCAATGACAGATTTTGTGTTTATCCTATTTAAAGGTTCAGTTTCATTGAGATCGTGCTTGCAATCCATCACGGCCTTATCCACCACTGAGGTGGAGTATATCGATGACACAGAGGCGGCAAAGGAGGCTCTGTGGCTGAAGGGATTGGCATTAGAGATGGATCTTATTAGGGATAAGCCCCACTCCTATTGAACATCGAATAGGTGCCTGGTTGAGAAGGATTTTCGACCATGGAAGAGCTTCAACCGTGGCTTCGTTTGTCCCTTAGTTGACTGACCTTTAGTATGCCTATCGATCTTTGGGACTGCTTGAACGAACTTCCTCCGAACTTCTTCACCAGACAAACTTCCTCCAGACTTCTCCACCAGACGAACTTTCTTTGGACTTCTCCTTCAGATGGACTTCTTCTTCAGCTGAACTTCCTCCGAACTTCTCCTCCAGACGGACTTCTCCTTCAGTCAAACTTTCTTCAGACTTCTCCTCCAAATGAACTTTCTTCGAACTTCTCCTCTAGATGGACTTCTCCTTTAGCCAAGCTTTCTTTGGACTTCTCCTCCAGACGAACTTCTTCTTTAGCTAAATTTTCTTCGAACTTCTCTTTCAAATGAATTCTCTCTCTAGATGGATTTCTCTATCAGTTGATCTCCCTCCGAATTCCTTCCAGTCGTCTAAAGGGCTTCTCTCAGTCAAACCTTTCTTGCTACTGATAGCGATTCAATCTGAACTTCAATAACTAAATCTCAACCATCTGCATGTTATGACAATGGATGCATCGCAATAATAGACACTATCCTCTGTAATAAATCCCACGTGGCCTGAAAGGCCCACTACTCAGCAGTTGCGGCTGTCACCATCAGTTTGTTATAGAATCCATCTATAAAAGGGACCCTCCAAATATATTTTCTTCGAGCTCTCTCCTCCATCTCGAAACTTTGCTACTTTCTCTACTGAGCATTTCATTTCTGTTGGCCGGAAGAGCTGACTTGACCATCCGAGGGTCCTGTCGGAGCCACCCCTCCACCGATTTGGTCTTCTTTTGTAGGTTCCAATGGTGACCTCAGCTTCTTCAGCTCCAGCCAGTTCTGGCATCAATCAGATTTTGCACCAACAGAATTGACACTAGAGGAAGGGCCATCTTTCTTTTGAGGTTCCCTTATTCTTAAAGGAGTGCTTAGCAGAAGCATTTTCTTCTTCTTCTCCCCTTCAAAGCTTTTCTTCCTCGATTGATTTCTTGGCAATGCCTCGTAGGAAGGCCTCGACTTGATGGTCAATCACCTCCATGATTAGATCTCATCTAGATCTGCCCGCCCCTATCTCATCCCTGGCATCTCAAGCTTCACCACAGCAATGGTAGATGCGGAGCAAATCAACCTACTAGTCTAGTAGGTTAGGAGCCTCACTGAAGCAGTGTAGGCCATACAACAACAACGGCCTCTGATGCTTGCCCAACCAGAGAGGATTGTACCAAAATCCTAGGATCTGGTATGGGGATGACCGACTTGGATGAGTGATAAGCATTGTAAATTCACCAATAAAAGTATTAATTTATTAATTAATTTATATTAATTTTTAAAAATTATCAATCAATTTATATATAATTTTTTAAAAATTCATATTTTTATTAATTAAAAAATTAATTAAAAAATAATAAAAAAATAAAAATTAAAAAATAAAATTTTATTATGAATAGAAAGAGCTCATTTTTTTGATCACAACAAAATAAATTTCAAGAAAAACAGAGCTAAAATGGAAAAGATATGAATTTTTAAAAATATAAAATAAATAAAAATTAAATAAAAAAGAAAATGGCTCAGCTGGCTCCGCAAGCCGAGCCACCAAGCCAAGCCGAGCCACAAAGCCAAGCCAAGCCATCAAAGCTGACTCAGCCATTGAAGCCATCAACCGATCTACGATCCAGGCGTGGACTACCAGCTCAGCAAAATCCGGCGAATCAGAGCCTACCACGTGGTGGACCTAGACCCTTAAAGGGTCTACAGAAATTTATCGTGGCTCATAGGGCAATCTGATCATTTCACTCGATGACAGAAGTTGATTGGTTGTGGTGTGTGGTGTGGCATTGGTCACTCGGCGGTGCTGATTGGTTGCGGTGTGCGGTGCGGCCGGTCTATGCTGTCCATAGGAACAGTGATTACGCGATCGGACGGCTGCGGTTGATTGCGGTTAAGATCGGATGGTCAGCATTTTTTTCGATTGCCAATTTCACTCGGATCACCATCGGATGGCAGCGCCTGATTTCAGCTTCGATCCGACGGTCCAGAATGCTCTTGATGGTGATCAGGACTCCCGAAGCGCGATTTGTGGCCAGATTTCCTCGATCAAGCGCAATCGGACGGTCAAAATTTAATCTGACCTGATCTGGGCTGATAGGCATCCAATTTTGACGATTTCTGAACCATGGATTCCTATCGAATAGCCAGATTTTACCAAATTTACCAGAGTCATAACAGAGTTATTTTTATTCAAATTTTATTCAAATTTTTATGATTACAAAGCCAATTAGTCCCATATTGCCTTTAGAAAAAATATCCAGCCCTCCTAGCACTATAAAAAGGACCCTAGGCCTCCAGAAATCAACATCTCCGATCAAGGTGAAGCTTTGGTACAGGGCGAAACCAAGCTATGGGTTAAAGGTTGCTTCGAAGCAATGGGTGCCGAGAAGAAGAGCCGAGCTTCTACACCATCTTTCTGCCAATGCCGATCCAAGATCAGAGATCAAGCTATTTTATTTTTTTTTAATTTCATGTATTGAAATTTTAATTAATAAAAATTTTATTTTTACACTTTAATTTTTTACTTTTTATTTTTATTGTAATTTAATTTCTGCACTTTAATTATTATATTTTATTTTATTGCAAGTAGATGCTAAGATCTAACTAATAGATCTTAGTACCAAATTTAAATTTCTACACCTTTTAATTTTTATTTTCAATCTTCCGACTTCAATTTTTATTTCAAAATTCAAATCATTTTTTTCTTTTCTTTTCAAAAATCAAAGATTTCAAATCTAAAAACACTACCTTCCCTGTGGATTCGACCTGACTCACTACTATCTACGCATTTTCAATGATTTTAAGAAGTCGGATTAAACTGATAAACATGGTGTCTTAACGACAGCATCGTGTCCCTATCATGTTTTTGGCGCCATTGCCGGGGAAGGAATAGATGCTATTTTTTTTCTTTGATTTTTTTAATTTTTTTTATAAATTAATTATATTTTTTTTAATATTGCTTACTAATTTTTTTTATTTATTTTATAGAAAAAAAAGAGAAAATGAAGAAAGCATCAAATTTTGGTAAGATCAATCCTAACCCTAGTCCTCTTTTCTTTTTATTTATTTATTTATTTATTTTATTTTTAAATTAATTTAAAAAATATTTATTTAAACCTAATTAAAAGCCTCATGATAAGATTAGAAACCCTAACTGTTTAGAGCATGCATCATATTAGTTTTATTTTTATTTTTTTGGTGATTGCTGGAGGCAAGGTAAGCCTTTCAGAATACAATTAGTTACATGCATCTAGTTTAAATTGCATAAAACCCTTTGATTGAATTTTTTTTTCGTGCATATTCATATTAAATCAAATTAAGGGCACAACCCAATTAAACAAGATAAGGTGGGGATTTGATCATCCTTCCTTGGCCCATAAACAACCAACCAACATCCTGCACTGACCTAAGCCTTTAAATTAAAATCAATTAGACATCAACCCTAGGAACTCGAGCTCAATAGGACAAGAAATCCTAAGAGTTGAACTAGGTTAGGATAAGTCAACTTGACTAGTGACTAGGAAAGTGGTTCAGGGACGACTGGGCCCAAAGGAAGGTGGTTTTTAATTGGTTCCGTTCGCTTACCTGGCCAAGCATAATTGGTGTCTGAGCCAAGCAACGGGGGGACTCCCATCGACCTTACACTTACCTGGCTAGTTGATTGGCTAATCCTACACTTGGAGGGCTTGAAGGTGACCTTGGCAGTTAGGAGCTGTCTAGATTTAGGATAACCCTTAGTCAGGATTGATTGACCAATTTGATTGCTAACCAACATCAAACCTAATTAAACTTAATTCTTCTCTCTCTTCTTAGTTCTAGGACTCCTTAGGACCTCTTCTTTAGAACTTTTCTTTCTTTCTTTTTTTTTCTCTTCTAAAAAATAAAATAAAATAAAATAAAATTAAATTTAACTAACTAAAAAAATATTAAAAAAAATAATAATTAAATTTAATTAATAAATAAAATAATTAATCTTTAATATAATAAAATAATAATAATAAAATATATATAAAAAAAATTCTAAAATTTTTATTTGAACAATACGTTAGGGTTGCATTAATACATATATGGTAGAAAATTACTTTACCTGATCTAGTTGAACCCAACCATAATAATCAAATGGCTAATCTGAACCTAATAGTCCAAAAATTAGGTAAAGTTGACCTTCTTGCTCAGAAAATAGATCAACTCCTAATCCTAGGTCAACAATCTCCTGCACAATTCACATCATCTTCTAATTATCAGGAGAATCATTCAATCTATGCTAGTCCAATCCATCATGTACATGAATGTCCTATGACTGCACAATTTTCATATTTTATCCAAGAACAAGTTCAAGCTACTCAAGGATACTCCAAATTGATTAATGATCCATTTTCAAATTCATATAATTCAGATTGGAGTAACTTTAATTTTTCTTGGACATCCCAACAGACTCAGGCTCAGACCCAAATTTCACTTGAGCAAAATTATCAAAATTATGCCTATAATAATGGTCAGCCTAGTCAGTTTATTCAGCCATCATATTATAATCAACCCTCATACCCACCTCCTCAATAGACCAATCTAGCTGATGATAGATTTAACCAACTTCAATAATTGATTCTGACTCAACAGCAATCTATCGCCAGACTAGAAGCTCAAATAGGATAATTAGTTGAGTCTAACATGAGGAGAGAACTAGATCAACTACCGAACCTACCAATTTCAAACAACCCACCTAATGACCACCAACCACCTGGATTAAATTATCAATCTAATGTTTCATCTAAGAATCTCCAATTTGAGAATGCCAAAATAATTCCTAAACTTAAAAGCTATAGGATTCTTATGGACCCATACCAAGACCAGGTGAGAGAGGCTAGTACTGATGCTAGCCAAAATAAAAATTTAGAGGAACTGGTTAGTACTGAGACTAACCACATAGAAAAACCCAAGCCAGGAATTAGTACTGATGCTAGTTCCAGTTTAAATGAGATAGAAATAAGAGAAAAGAGAATAGATGATTTACCCGAGACTTATAAACCTAATGTCCTATTTTCTTCAACCCTAGAAGCTGGTTCTTCTTATAAAAATCAAAAGGCATGTAATGAAATGTCAATGGAGTTGTTTTAGCAGGATCACATTAATTTACCTCCAGAATTAAAACCATCTTTAGTCACCATTCCAGCACCCATTGAATCAAACTTAACTCCTAAAACTCTATTCATGAGCATTTTAGAAAAACAAATAGGAGAAATTC
This sequence comes from Cocos nucifera, assembly GCA_006176705.1. Classification (NCBI taxonomy): domain Eukaryota; kingdom Viridiplantae; phylum Streptophyta; class Magnoliopsida; order Arecales; family Arecaceae; genus Cocos; species Cocos nucifera. Next base: position 22,022 of record QRFJ01001554.1, on the reverse strand, counting down.
TTAATAAATATGGGTCTGAGAATGGAATCATAAATTATATCCCTAAAATTAACAAAGATTTTATTAATAATGGGATTATAAATCATCTTTCTGAGATTGGCAATCCAAAACCATTGGAATTTGTCAATCCAATATTCGACACAGGATAGTGAGCTACATTGTGTCTGGCTGAAGACGGTAAACTTAGCGCTTGTTGGGAGGCAATCCAATATTTAGTTTTTATCTAATTTATCTTTTTAGTTTATTTTCTTTTTAGGATAATTTGAATAAGTTGGAGGGAGAGCTCAAATTTGTAAAGGCATGTGCTGGACAAATATATATAATATATAATATATATATATATATATATATATATATATACTGAGTTAGGTGTATTCTTCCATGTTCTTTATTACATCCTTTATTTTTTCTTCTCCATTGAGGACAATGTCGATTAAGTTGGGGGGAGAGAAAAATAAATTTTTTTTTAAAATTTTAAGTCCTCGAAAAAAGTTAGTATTTAGTATTTAGATACTTGATTATGCTTAAGAATCGAATAAAACTAAGCATTTTTAAAAAGAAAATTGATGCACAGATTAGAGAATCTATGAGATATTGAGGAATCAAGTATTAAGAAAATTCAATAAAGAGTTAAGTCTAGAACATAAAAATTTTTTTCTTGGAGCATTTTTAATTATTTCTACTAGCATCAAAGAAAAGTCTACTTTTTATAGGCTTGTGTAGGATAACTATATGTTTCTTCATATAAAAATTTATTTTAATAAAATAGTTTCCAAGTACTTCTCACTGAGTAACCGGGCCTCTTTGCCTAAGCAAGCATTGAGTTTCGCATCAAAAGGTGGGAAGGGCAAAGAAGCTCGTTGTAAAGCTAGTCTTAACTCGTAGCCTATTTGATTCGAGCTAGTAAGCCCGAGGGGTATTCTATACCTAGTGCCCTAAAGCCAACTGGTTTGGGAGTCATTGGCCCAAGACTCGCTACATGGATCAAATAGAAAGCTTAAGGAGTTAAGACACTCAATAGTGGTACAACGTTAAAAAAAAAAAAAAAAAAGATTTCCCACCGAGTAATCGGGTCCCGTTGCCTAAGTAAGCAATGATATTCACATCAAAAAGTGGGTAATGTAAAAATAAAAATCAATAAATGAAGGACGGAAGTAGCAATACACCTACCTATATGAAAGTTTAGACAAATCAGAGATAAAAGTGGAAATAATTTAGAAAAAGTTCTGAAAAATTTATTATTCTTTACTTAATTTTTCTATTGATAAGTATTAATACTCCAATGATATGTCTCATTTAAGCTCTACTGAATATCAATGGCCATTTTGAAAATTGCTTAGGTAAAATTTGAAACTCTAAAGTTAAAAGGTATTTAAAACTAAATTCTTTCTTTACTCGAGGACGAGCAAAGCTTAAGTTGGGGGGTGTGATAAGCATCATAAATTTACCAATAAAAGTATTAATTTATTAATTAATTTATATTAATTTTTAAGAATTATCAATCAATTTATATATAATTTTTGAAAAATTCATATTTTTATTAATTAAAAAATTAATTAAAAAATAATTAAAAAAAATAAAAATTAAAAAATAAAATTTTATTATCAATAGAAAGAGCTCATTTTTTTGATCACAACGAAATAAATTTTAAGAAAAATAGAGCTAAAATGGAAAAGATATGAATTTTTAAAAATATAAAATAAATAAAAATTAAATAAAAAAGAAAATGGCTCAGCCGGCTCCGCAAGCCGAGCCACCAAGCCAAGCCGAGCCACAAAGCCAAGCAAAGCCATCAAAGCTGACTCAGCCGTTGAAGCCATCAGCCGGTCTACGATCCAGGCGTGGATTGCCAGCTCAGCAAAATCTGGCGAATCAGAGCTTGCCACGTGGTGGACCTAGATCCTTAAAGGGTCTACAAAAATTTATCATGGCTCACAGGGCAATCTCGTCATTTCACTCGATGACAGAAACATTGATTGGTTGCGGTGTGCGGTGCAGCCGGTCTACGTGGTCCATGGGAACAGTGATTGAGCGATCGGACGGCTGCGGTTGATTGCGGTTAAGATCGGACGGTCAGCATTTTTTTCGATTGCCAATTTCACTCGGATCACCATCGGATGGCAGCGCCTAATTTCAGCTTCGATCCGATAGTCCAGAATGCTCCCGACGATGATCAAGACTCCCGAAGCATGATTTGCGGCCAGATTTTCTCGATCAAGCACGATCGGATGGTCAAAATTTAATCTGACCTGATCTGGGCTGATAGGCATCCGATTTTGATGATTTTTGAACCGTTGGATTTCTATCGAATAGCCAGATTTTACCAAATTTACTAGAGTCATAACAGAGTTGTTTTTATTCAAATTTTATTCAGATTTTTATGATTACAAAGGCAATTAGTCCCATATTGCCTTTAGAAAAAAATATCCAGCCCTCCTAGCACTATAAAAAGGACCCTAGGCCTCCAAAAATCAACATCTCCGATCAAGGTAAAGCTTTGGTACAGGGCAAAGTCAGGCTATGGGTTAAAGGCTGCTTCGAAGCAACGGGTGCCGAGAAGAAGAGCCGAGCTTCTACACCATCTTTCTGCCAATGCCGATCCAAGATCAGAGATCAGGCTATTTTATTTTTTCTAAATTTTATGTATTTAAATTTTGAAATTTTAATTAATAAAAATTTTATTTTTGCACTTTAATTTTTTGCTTTTTATTTTTATTGTAATTTAATTTCTGCACTTTAATTATTACATTTTATTTCATTGCAAGTAGATGCTAAGATCTAACTAATAGATCTTAGTACCAAATTTAAATTTCTGCACCTTTTAATTTTTATTTTCAATCTTCCAACTTCAGTTTTTATTTTAAAATTCAAATCATTTTTTTTCTTTTCTTTTCAAAAATCAAAGATTTCAAATCTAAAAATACTACCTTCCCTGTGGATTCGACCCGACTCACTACTATCTACGCATTTTCAATGATTTTAAGAAGTCGAATTAAACTGATAAACACGGTGTCTTAACGACAGCATCATGTCCCTATCAATGAGTCAGTCGGTATCTTCTGAAAAAGGAAAGCAAAGGATAGAGAGCCCTTGCTCCGATCATGATTCGACCCCTGAGGGGACCTTATCCTTATTTTGTAAGAAGACTTTGGAGATCCACGACCATGAGTATCTCCTGGACTAAATGATGCAAGAAATAAACTGACGGATCGAAAAACTCCATCATGCTCCTCCCTCCCACATCAACGACATCTACACTGACCCTCCTTTCTTCCAGCAAATAATGCAGGAACCAATCCCGCCAAACTTCAAGCTTCCATAGTTTGAGAGCTACGATGGAACTATTGATCTGATCAATCATCTGGAGGCCTTTCGAATAATGATGCTGCTGTTAAAAATTATATCATAAAGCTAATCATCTAGATTATAGATGGTTGAGCTAATTATAATTATACTTGAATTATTAATAAATAAAATTATTATTTTGATATTTTCATCACTTTGTACATCTTTCTATAATGAGCTCTTCTGTGATGAAATTCTTAGGACTATTTAGACTCGACAAAGAAGGATTTATCATTTAGTCCTTAAACCAGTTTGTGACCAAATGATTCGTTGTTAACTACGACGACAACGTATCGAGTGTAGGTCGTTGTGTGCCATAAGTGTTAATTATCTTCATAACCAAAAAGTATGGAGATACTGTTATGTCATGCAGGTGAAGTGTAGGGGTACATTTCGCTGAATATGATCCAACTGCAGAGCTCTCTTCTGCAAAGAGTTGCTCGTGAAGGATATGGGTATATGTGTCCCTTAGACCTAAGATCACCATGGTGACTTGCAAGCAACTCACTGTACTTAGATACCGGACTATCTGAATTTTTAATTTAGTGATGGAAGGTTACTGGATGCAATCAAGTACTTGGCTTATCGGTACGTGAGTCAAGATGGGATTGATCCCTCTAATTGTTGGAGCAAGTGCATCGTTGTAATTTAATTTAGCAAATCCTCGATCAGGGTAGTCCATATGATGGATGCCAAGTTTTGAAATACAATATGGATGAATTTCTAGGATTAGCAGTTAACCCTAGATCATCCTATGAGCATCGAGGTCAAGGAGATAAATTATACAGTAACCATGCACCACAGGCTTATCAATATTGCGTTGCGACTATTTGATCTATCCGAACGTCGGGTATCATTGCTAGATGGTCACATCGATTGGTATAGAAAATTAGTTTCTAGGCTATCGGCTTAGGATTTGAACCTATGAGGTCACACACAATAGGAGTTCCTAAATGATCTGATGGCTGATATCGAGTCTCAATGACCTAGGACTCTATGGTCAAGAGTTTTACTAGACTAGGACTCTATGACCAAGAGTCCCACTGGATTGGGACTCTGAGTCCTACTTGTCTGGGACTCTCTGATCATGAGTCATGATGACCTGAAACTCTGTAACCAAGAGTCCTAGTGGACTAAGACTCTGAGTTCTACTCATTTAAGATTCTCTGATCAAGAGTCCCACTGGTCTGAAACTCTATGATCATGAGTTTGATTCATTTGGAACATTGGGTTCAAGAGTCCCACTGGTTTAGGACTCTTCAAGAGTTTCATGTTGATCAGACTCTATTGTCTAGACACCCATTCGATTGGGACTCTATATTTATTAAAGGATTAATTAATAATTTGATTGCTGATTGGCTTAATTTAATTGAGCGATGAGAATTCGATCAAGTTCGATCAAATTTGATTCAATTGGGTTTGACCCGATCAGGTCATGAGATGACCTAATCACTATAAGAGATTTGACCGTGATTTGATCAGGACCTGGACCTACTTAATTTTTAATTTGATTAAAATTTTATTAGGTTGGATTAAGCCTAAATTAGTTAGATTTAACCTGATCTAATTTGGTCTAGATTAATTGATTTTGTTGAAATCAATTAAGACTAAGTCAAATAAGTTTGAATTTGAACCTTCCTTCACCCTGCGCCACCCTGCTTTGACTTTTCCACACCCTTTCTCATGCACACTTTGGTTTTGCATGAGAATTCTCACACACAGAAGGTATCTATGCCCCCTCCTCTTTCTGTCTTTGATTGGTCTAGGTGTTGGATTAGATTGGATTTAAGTTGAATTTTAAATTCAACTTGAGTTGGTTGGTTTGGTTGAAACTTCCCAACTCCCTCTCATGCTTATCCATTCACCTCGCCCCTTGAGAAATGTTATGTGATTTTTTTTATACATTTTCTGAAGGTGGGCGTATAGAAGGAGAGTCCTTCTGTGTGTCAAACATCCAGGGGTGGGCATTGGATAAGGATAAGAGGCTCACTTGATTTTTGAAATTGAGTGAGTGGTTAAAACCTTCCAACCACTCGACCCTTATCACTTTCTGTGCACTTTTCCCATGGTATTCATGTTAATGAATTATGAGAATTTTTGTGCATGCATAAGAAGGGGTCAACATTCCATGGTTAAAATTTTTGAGTGATTGGGCATTAGTTTTGGGTGAAAAAAATCTTGGAGTGAAGGTGAGTAGGGTCCTGCAACACTATACTTTTCCCTCATTCCTCTCTTCTCTTCTGATTTTCACCTCTAAGGATATCCAATTTTTAGATATGTTCTAAATAGAGTTTATAGATCTAAAAGTCATCTTTCTATAAAATCTTATTTCATGGAAAAACTCTACACAGAGAGAGCATGATAGAATTTTTAGTGTGTCAGGATTTTTGGGCCGAGTGAAACCCTAGTTTTGGGAAACTAGGTTTGGGTGAAGAGATCGAGTGCTGTAAGCATCAGATCATCACCAAATTTGAAACACCTCTTCATAATCCTACAATATTTATGTTTTAATTTTCTAGAGTATCTAATAAATTAAAAAGTACATGATCGATCAGATCGATCATGATCAACCGTCGAAGGCCCCGACAAGGAGCTAGCACTTCGGTGGAGCTGATCGGGACCAGAAGCTTCGTGTGGACCAACCATAGAGGCCAAATAAGTATGCAGCTACAGCATGATGTTAGAGCCTATTCTAATGAATTCAGATCATGGAGATCAGCTATCCACACATAGATATCGAGTTTTGAACTCGTATCGATCAGCAAATATGATTTGCTGATCGATTGTATTTTATTTTTCTATTACATATTACCATGTCTAGATCCTGAGTAGGATAATTGATTAGATCAATGCATGCTATAGAATTAATATTAGATTAATTTTAGCTTTTGCTGTATTTTATTCAAATTTTTTTTTCGAAAAGCATGCCCTAAATTCTACTCGATTTTCTTCAAATGGTATCAGAGCAAGGTTTGCTTGACATGTTAATATGTTAATTAGAAAGATTAAATACTTACATATTTGATATGTATTTAATCCAAATAACTTAGTAATCAAGGATGAATGAGCCACCAAGCCATCCAATTATAATGGACAAGTATGGTTTAAAGGCCATCTCCTCCATTCAGTGGGGATCCCTTATGATGGTAGGGGTGCCACCGTGAACTCATTCATTAAGATGAACAGTGGAAGGATTTGATTGAAATTATTTCAATTAGAAAGTTAAACATAAATATGTTTAGATTAGATCTAAAAGATAATTTATGATTTAATTTTTTATTATGCCTTATTTTCTGTTATGAGATTAGTAATAGGATTGTTGTTTATGAAATGAGCTGATCCATTTATGAAATGAGTCAACCCATTTGGTGAACAGAAAATAAAATCTTTCAAAATTTAAAAATTATTTTTGAAATATCGTACCCCAACCCATCAGTCCAAAAACTTAATTAAAAGAACTAAGTATCTCATAGAATCTAGAATTATGAATTAAAGATTCTATGACATAAGCATAAGCTATGGGTTAAAGGGTTAGATGAATTAGATCCATTAATTGGGTTAGACCTAAGATTAGTTAAAGAATGGATTAATCTAGAATAATTGATCAAATCTAACCAAGTGTTGAATTAGGTTAGGTCAAGGACACTCTAGACTCAACTTCAATAGTTGTAGTTGAATGAGTCCATGTCTTTAACTAAACCAAGATGGACTTGATTCATGTCTAAGCAGTCTAGTCCAAAATTACTAGGTTGATCAGATTAAACTTAATTAACTGATTCATGTCTAAGATAAGTTTGACAGTCTAGACCAGTAATTTTTAATTGAGAGCTACTCGCACTGATTTAATCTTTGATGAGTTAATGGCATATCTCTTCCACTGATCTCACTTACCTGGCTGACATGGTCAGTTAGAGTTTGATTAGATCCCTTGGTGATTCGAGCTGACCCATGTCAATAGAAATTAGTTTGACTAATTTCAATCAGTAAGACTGAATTAGGTGTCCATGGACCTAAATTGATCCTAGTCCTAACCTATTGACTTGGTGAAGTCAGTGGGAGAAATTGGTCTATATCCTTTCTATCCTTAAATCATAAGTAACTTAAATCCTCTAAATTATTAGATCTTTAAAATGACTAAGTTATGAAGATAACCGAGTCATAGCCTTCCATTAAGGTGAATAGTAATGAATCCAATTTTTTGGATGGATATTGGAGGTGCCTAACACCTGGTGTTCATCTGGATATTGGAATTACTGTCCATCATATGATGATTAGGTTGCACTCTCTTAATGGTGATCAAGTTAGCTAGAGCCTACCTCAGGCCTGGTCATCATTGGTTTGATATACCAAATTCAATCATGTTATTGGTTGGACCTAATCAGATCTTTTCAATGGAGGCCAAAGCCTACTGAATTAGCTTTTGGAGCAAAATTTCATTACTAAAAATTGTTTGAAAAAATAATTGATTGTGAACCTATCTATAGAGACACATGGATTAGCTAGAGCCTACCTCGGGCCCATCTGTAGTCTATATGAATTTCAGTACCCACTAAGGAGTTAGTATAATTTCTCAAATTGAAGGTAGATGCTATCAATTTACTAAAAATAGTGCAAGAACCTTTAGACTAAAGTCCAAATTTTTAGGATTAATTAATTCAAGTACTAATAAGATTTCATATTTTTCTTTTAGATAAATAGAATGACTAGTGTTAGTCCACTCCGTTCACTGTTGGATAGTGGTAAGCTTTTAGGACCTTATTACGAGGAGTCTAGTATCAACCCTGATCTGGCAGACCCGAAGAGTAATGTCCTCTTAACCTAAATAGATTGAACAAGAGAAATCAGCAAGTAGTTGCTAGGCAAGGATGTTATATGATAACACCTTGCAATTTCTCCATATGTGAAACATCTACCTGGTATTAGATATCGGGAGTTCGATTCATATATGCAATTCGTTGCATGGACTTCAAATTGATAGAAAATCTGAGAATGACGATAGGTTCCTGAATGTTGGAGTTGGAAGCAAAATTTCAGTCCTAGCATTGGAAACTCTTGAGCTATTTTTCAAAAATAAAAATATCATTTTAAGTGATTGTCACTATTATCCATCTTTTATGATGAACATAATATCTATTGAGCTTTTGGCCTAGGATGATTGTTATTTATCAATAAAAAAAATTATTATGATATTATTATGAATAATATTATAGTAATGTGAGGATAATTAAGAAATAATATTTATATTTTATCACAACCTATTAGTATAATGTACACATCAAACAAACACCCAAAGCTAGATCATGTCTCCGATGCCTATCTTGGCACTATTGGCTCGATCATATGAACAAGAATAGGATAAATAGGTTAGTCAAAGAGAATATCCTTGACATCGATGATTGTAAATCATTAAATATCTGTGAGTACTATCTACTTGGTAAGATGACTAAATCATCTTTTATTGGAAAAGGTGAATGAGCCACTGAGCTTCTGAATCTAGTACATACTAATGTATGTGGACCCATGAACATATGTGCTAGAGGTGGATTCTACTACTTTATTACATTTAGTGATGACCTATCTAGGTATGGATACATCTATCTTATGAAGAATAAATCTTATTCATTTGAAATATTCAAATGATATCGAAATGAGATAGAAAAATAACTTAGAAAGAGTATTAAAATTCTTCGATCAGACCGAGGAGGTGAATACCTTTTCAATAAATTTTTGACGTATTTAGGAGAGAATGGGATTCTCTCATAATGGATCCTTCTTAAAACACCATAGCATAATGGTGTATCAGAAAGGAAGAATCGAACCCTATTTGACATGGTTTGGTCCATGATGGGTTTTGCGAGTCTACCGATTTTATTCTAGAATTATGCATTAGAGACTGCTTATTATATTTTGAACGTTGTTCCGAGCAAGTCTGTAGCAATGACTTCATATGAGATATGGGCTAGTCGTAAGCCGACACTATCACTTTAGAGTTTGGGGATGTCCGGCTTATGTCAAACGTTCGCAGCTAGAAAAGCTTGGACCTAAGTCCAATAAATGCTTGTTCATAGGGTACCCCAAGGAAACTAGGGGTTATTACTTCTACCTTGCTGAAAAACAAAAGGTGTTCATCAGCAATAGGATAGTCTTTTTAGAAAAGGAGTTTCTTATGGAAGGAACAACTACCTTTAATATTGAGCTTGGTGATGTTCGATAGGTAGAAGAATGAACACATTCTAGTGAACCTGCAAAACTAGATTTGATAAGATCAAACCCTAAGCCCATTGAAGAGGCACCTTTAAGGAGATCTGATAGAGTATCACATCAATCGGATAGATACTATGATTTCTTGATCCAGGACGGTGATCCTGTTGAACTCAATAAGAACGATGAGGATCCGATCACCTACATGGATTCTATACAAAGGTCTGACTTTGATAAATGGCTGAAAGTCATAAAGTTTGAAATGGAGTCCATGAAAGTCAATAGTGTATGGACACTGATTGATCCACCTGAAGGGATAAAATCCATTGGGTGTAAGTAAATTTTCAAAAAAAAAAGGGGCATAGATGGAAAGGTGGAGACCTATAAAACCCATCTGGTTGCCAAGGAATATCATCAATGTTATGGTATTGACTATGATGAGACATTTTCTTCGATGGCAATGCTCAAGTCCATTCAAATTATACTTGCGATAGCAGCATACCTAGACTATGAGATCTTGCAAATGGATGCGAAGACAACTTTTCTAAATGGAGAGCTGGATGAATAGGTATATATGATACAGTCTGAGGGTTTCACATTGACAGATAAGTCTAAGGTGTGCAAGCTTCAAAGATTCATCTATGGATTGAAGCAGGCATCTCGAAGTTGGAACATGCATTTTGATAAAGTGATCGGAACGTATGGCTTCGTTAAGAATGGAGAAGAACCCTACATTTATAAATAGGCTAATGGTTCTGTAGTTGTATTTCTTGTATTGTATGTAGATGATATTCTCTTAATCGGGAATGACATCCCTGCACTACAGGGAATAAAGGTTTGGCTATCGTCTCAGTTCTCCATGAAGAACTTGGAAGAAGCTTTCTACATCCTAGGGATGAAGATCTATAGGGATAGATCTAAAAGATTACTTGGTTTATCCCTATCTACGTACATCGATACTGTGTTGAAAAGGTTCAGTGTGGAAAATTTCAAAGAAGACTATCTCCCGATAGGCCATGGAATTACTCTCTCGAAGAGGGATTGTCCGACAACTCCTCAAGAGAGAGAGCATGTGAGTAGAATACCATATGCTTAGACAGTGGGTTCTATTATGTACGCCATGACGTGTACGAGATCAGACGTGGTATACTCACTAAGGATAGTGAGTAGATACCAGTATGATCCGCATGAGCATCATTGAAAGGTTGTAAAGACAATCCTGAAGTATTTAAGAAATACAAATGGACCAGTCCCTCGTCTATGAAGATACTGACTTGAAACTTATGGGATATACTGATTTTAGTTTTCAATTAGATCATGATGACAGCAAGAGTGTGTCAGGATATGTGTTTACCTTGAACGATGGAGCGATCTATTGGAAGAGTTTCAAGCAGCACACTATGGCCGATTCTGTGTGCGAGGTGGAGTATGTCACGGCATCCGATGCTGCAAAGAAAGCTATGTGGCTATGGAAGTTCATCAATGAGCTGAGAGTGACACCCTCCTTGGATCGTCTAGTTCTACTTTATTGTGACAGTACTGGAGTCATAGCTCAAGCGAAGGATCCGAAGGCACATCAGCACACCAAGCATATTCTGCATCGCTACCATCTTGTACGAAAGATCATGGAATGAGGTGACGTCGATCTTCAGAAGATTGATGGAAAGAAAAACGTGGCCGATCCATTTACTAAGGCTCTCAAAATCAAGAGTTCGACAATCACAAATGAAAGATGGGTATTCGATACTATTCTAAGTGGCTTTAGTCTAAGTGAAAGTTGTTGAAAAATATATCCTAAAGCCAATCATCTAGATTATAGATGGTTGAGCTAAATATAATTATACTCAAATTATTAATAAATAAAATTACCATTTTGGCATTTTCATTGCTTTGTGCATCTTCCTATAATGAGCTCTTCTGTGATAGAATTTTTAGGACTATTTAGACTCAACAAAGGAGGATTTATCATTTAGTCCTTAAACCAGTTCGTGATCAAATGATTCGTTGTTAACTAGGATGACAACGTATCGAGTGTAGGTCATTGTCCGCTACAAGTGTTGGTTATCCACTTAACCAAGAAGTATGGAGATACTATTATGGCATGCAGATGAAGTGTAGGAGTATATTTCGCTGAATGTGATCCAACTGTGAAGCTCTCTTCTACCAAGAGTTGCTCATGAAGGATATGGATATATATGTCCCTTAGACCTGAGATCACCATGGTGACCTACAAGCAACTCACTATACTTAGGTATCGGACTACCTGAATTTCTAATTTAGTGATGAAAGTCTACTGGATGCAGTCAAGTACTTGGCTTATCGATGCATGAGTTAAGATGGGATTGACCCCTCCAACTGTTGAAGCAAGTGCATCATTATATTTCAATTTAGCAAATTCTCAATTGGGGTAGTCCATATGATGGATGCTAAGTTTTGAAATACAGTATGGATGAATTTTTAAGATTGGCAGTTAACCCTAGGTCATCCTATGAGCATCGAGGTCAAGGGGATAAATTATACAGTAACCATATGCCACAGGCTCATCAATATTATGTTGTGACTATTCGACCTATCCGGATGTCGGGTACCATTGCTAGATGGTCACATTGATTGGTACAAAAAATTAGTTTCTAGGTTACCAACTTAGGATTCGAACCTATGGGATCACACACAATAGAAGTTCCTACCTGATCTGATGGCTGATATTGAGTCTCGATGACCTAGGACTCTATAGTCAAGAGTCCCACTGGATAGAGACTCTATGACCAAGAGTCCCACTGGGTTGGGACTCTGAGTCCTACTTGTCTGGGACTCTCTGATCGTGAGTCCTGATGACCTGAGACTCTATGACCAAGAGTCCTAGTGGACTGAGACTCTGAGTCCTACTCATTCAGAACTCTCTGATCAAGAGTTCCACTAGTCTAGGACTCTATGATCATGAGTTCAATTTGTTTGGGACATTGGGTTTAAGAGTCTCACTGATTTAGGACTCTTTAAGAGTTTCATGTTGATGAGACTCTATTGCCTAGACACCCACCCAATTGGGACTCTATATTTATTGAAGGATTAATTAGCAATTTAGTTGCTAATTAGCTTAATTTGATTGAGTGATGATGATTCAATTAAGTTCGATCGAATTGGATTCAATTGGATTTGACCTGATCATGTCATGAGATGACCTAATCGCTATGGGAGATTTGACCCTGATTTGATCAGGACCTAGACCTAATTAATTTTTAATTTGATTAAAATTTTATTGGGTTAGGTTGAGCCTAAATTAGTTGGATTTAACTTGATCTAATTGGGTCTAGATTAATTGGTTTGGTTGAAACCAATTAAGACTAAGTCAAATAAATTTGAATTTGAACCTTCCTTCTCCCTGCGCCACCCTGCTTTGACTTTTCCACACCCTTTCTCATGCACACTTTGGTTTTGCATGAGAATTCTCACACACAGAAGGTATCTGTGCCCCCTCCTCTTTCTGCCTTTGACCTGGTCCAAGTGTTGGATCAGATTGGATTTAAGTTGAATTTTGAATTCAACTTGAGTTGGTTGGTTTGGTTGAAACTTCCCAACTCCCTCTCATGCTTATCCATTCACCTCGCTCCTCGAGAAATAGTATGCAATTTTTTTGTGCATTTTCTAAACATGGGCATGCAGATGGAGAGTTCTTTTGTGCATCAAACATCTAAGGGTGGGTGTTGGATAAGGATAAGAGGCTCACTTGATTTTTGAAATCAAGTGAGTGGTTAAAACCTCCCAACCACTCAACCCTTATCACTTTCCATGCACTTTTCCTATGGTATTCATATCAATAAATTATGAGAAGGTTTGTGCATGCATAACAAGGGGTCAACATTCAGTGGTAAAAAGTTTAGAGTGATTGGGCATTAGTTTTGGGCAAAAAAAATCTTAGAGTGAAGGTGAGCAAGGTCCTACAGCACTATACTTTTCTCTCATTTCTCTATTCTCTTCTAATTTTCACCTCTAAGGATATTCAATTTTTAGATATGATCTAAATAGAGTTTATAGATCTAAAAGTCATATTTCCACAAAAACTTGTTTCATAGAAAAACTCCATATAGAGAGGGCGTGATAGGATTTTTAGTGTGTCAGGATTTTTGGGCCGAGTGAAACCCTAGCTTGGAAATTTGGGTTTGGGCGGAGAGATCGAGTGATTTGAGCATCGGATCACCACCAAATTTGAAACACCTTTTCATCATCCTCCAATATTTGTCTTCTAATTTTTTAGAGTATTTAAAAAAATTAGAAAGTATACGATCGATTGGATCAATCATGATCAGCTGTTGAAGGTCCCGGGGAGGAGCTAGCACTCCGGTGGAGCTGATCGGGACCAAGAGCTCCGTGTGGACCAACCATAGAGGCCAAATAAGTGTGCGGCTATAGCATGATGCTAGAGCCTATTTTGGTGGATTCAAATCATGGAGATTAGCTACCCATGCATAGATATCGAGTTCTTAACTCGTATCAGTTAGCAAATATGATTTGCTGATCGATTGCATTTTATTTTACTATTACATATTATCATGTCTAGATCCTGAGTAGGATAATTGATTAGATTGATGCATACTATAGAATTAATATTAGATTAATTTTAGCTTTTGCTATATTTTATTCAAAAGAAGTTTTCAAAAAGCATGCCCTAAACCCTGCTCAATTTCCTTCAGCTGCTCCACGGCGCGCCCGATGCCATCCTATGCCGAGCTTTTCACTCCACCCTGAAGGAAGTAGCCAAAAATTGATACTCAGCCCTTAAGTCGAGTACTATCTTTTTTTTTGATAAAATGAGCCACCAATTCATGGCTCACTTCATCAATAGCTAACATCCCCGACGAGGCTCAGATTTCCTCATCCATATCAAGCAAAAGAAAGGAAAGTCCATTCGAGCCTATATCAACTGCTTCAATGCTACTACTCTGAAGGTTCAAAACTTGGACCAGTTTGTTGCAATGGCCACATTAAAGGATGGCCTCCAGAAGAATGATCTATTGTTCTTCTTGGAGAAGAAGTATCCTAGTGATTTTGCTGATATGCTGGTCTGGGCTGATGGTTACACCCGAGTGGAAGAGGCCTTCAAGATGAAGGATGAAGAAGCCATAAGAGAGCGGTAGATGGGTGATTCAAACAAGCCCGTAGTTGAAGAAAAGCCAAGCGAAGCTCGATCACGCTCTAGAATTTCTTTCGAGTGCAGACGAGCCCGAACTCCTCATGCTTGTCATCAGAGAAGCCCTGATCAAAGGGCATGATGGAACTCTCCCCTCAGAAGGTTCCATACCTATGCTCCCCTCAATCATTCAAAGACTCAAGTCCTGATGGAGATCAATGAGTAGCTACCGAGGCCAAAGAAGATGGGGTCTCTTTCCGACAAGCGAAACCCTAACAAGTATTGCCTCTACCATCGTGACCATGGTCACGATACTGAGAAATGCATCCAGCTCCAAGACGAGATCGAGGAGCTCATCCTATGATGTTGGCTTGAAGTAAAGCAAGATCAGCCAAGGGCACTACCCCAATCCGAACCATCAAGGAAGGAAGAGCAACAAGAAGATCGGCCATCCCTCGGCATCATCAACACCATTACTAGGGTACTTCAGTGGGGAGAGGCTAGCAGATCGGCAGGGAAAGTGAAGAGGCAAAGGATTGAAGAACCAATATCTTTCACTGATGAAGATGCTCAAAGAGTTCAATTTTTGCATAACGATGTGGTTGTAATCTCTCTAAATATTGCTGACTATGATGTACGCAATGTTCTGATAGATAATGGAAGCTCTACCGATGTCTTATTTTATTTTGCTTTCTCTAAAATATCTATACCTAATAACTACCTAGGACCTATGAATTCCCCATTGGTGGGTTTAACTAGCAATGCTGTGCCAGTTGAGAAAATAATAACACTAACTGTGGCTGCTGGACAATACCCTAAATAGGCTAAAGCGAAGGTCAATTTTTTAGTAGTAAAAGCTTCATCTGCTTACAACATAATTTTCGGCTAACCTGGTCTGAATGCACTTTGGGCAATAGTATCCACTTATTATTTAAAGATGAAGTTTCCAATAGATCAAGAGAACGGGGAGGTCAGAGGAGATCAAGCTCTGGCAAGGCATTGCTACTCCATCATCTTACAAAAAAGTGGCCAACCCGACCTTTGTCCAGTTGACAGGCTGGATGTTCGCGATGATCTTACTGAGGAGTGGGGCAAACCCATGGAAGAATTGGTAGCTATTTCACTAGATGATAGAAATATAGAACACACAGTGTAGATTGGCTCTAGCTTGGATGGAGAAGTTTAGAAGCAGCTTATTACCTTCTTAATGAAGAATGGTGATGCCTTTGCCTGGGTCCCTGCAGACATGCCAGGAATTGACATCGAGATCATGGAGCATTGGATGGCTGTTGATCCCAAATGCAGACCAGTGAAAGAAAAAGATTGCAGCCATTCACCAAAAAGATAGAAGGTAATAGCAGAGGAAGTGAACAAACTTCTTAAAGCTGGGTTCATTCGAGAAGTCAACTATCCAAGTTGAGTCTCCAATGTGGTCCTAGTTAAGAAGGCCAATGGCAAATGAAGAATGTGCATAGACTTCAAAAAGTTGAACAAGGTCTGTCCAAAAGATAGTTACCCCCTATCTAGAATTGATCAATTGATGGACACAACTTTGGGCCATGAGCTTCTCACCTTTATGGATGCCTTCTCCGGCTATAATTAAATCTGAATGGCACTGGAGGATGAGGAGAAAATTGCTTTTATTATTGATCATGTTTTTTTTTGTTACAGCGTCATGCCCTTCGGGCTCAAAAATACAGGCATGACATATCAGCATCTGGTCAATAAGATTTTTAGAGAGTAGATCAGCCGCAACATGAAGGTCTATGTAGATGACATGCTTGTCAAGAGCCAAACTTTGATCAGTCACGTAGTCAACCTTAAAGAGACCTTTAATGCTCTTTAAAGATATAAGATAAAGTTGAATCCGACCAAGTGCACCTTTGGAGTAATCTCAAAAAAATTCTTGGGGTTCATGGTCTCAAGGCGGAGAATCGAGGCCAACCTGAAGAAGATCTGAGCCATCTAGAAAATGACTATCTCAAAATCAATAAAAGAAGTTCAGCGCCTAACCAGAAAAGTGGAATCTTTAAATCACTTTATCTCGAGGTTGGCTGAGTGGTGCATGCCTTTCTTCCAGGCCCTCAAACAATTGAAGAACTTCTGTTGGACTACGAAATGCCAACAAGCATTTGAAGAGCTCAAAAGCTATCTTGGCTTGCCTCCTCTGCTGGCTAAGCTCGAACTTGGAGAAGGATTATTTCTATACTTGGCAGTCTCTCCAACAGCCCTCACAGTAGTTTTAGATAAAGAAGAGGCAAAAATGCAGTGGCCGATCTACTATATAAGCCAAGTCCTGAGGGATGCAGAGATCGGGTATACTAAATTAAAAAAATTAACTTACACTTTTTTGATTATAGCCAGGAGACTTTGGCCCTACTTTCAGGGGCACACAATAATACTCCTCACTGATCAGCCAATCAAGATAGTTCTTCATCGAACAAACATCTCTAAGAGAATCGCAAAGTGGGCAATTGAGCTAATAAAGTTCGACATCAACTATTAACCTTGGTCGTCAATCAAAACCTAGATACTGGTCATTTTATAGTTGAATGCATGATCCTAGATGATGCTGAACCTGAGCATAATGAGGCCAGCATTCCGTGCCTACAACCGAGCTTTCTCAAAGAAAGGGTGGACCTTCTCAAAGGTTTTTGGGCCCTATATGTGGATGGCTCTTCCAATGCTTTTGATGCAAGAGCTAGACTGATCCTGATCAATCCGAAAGGAATTATTATCGAGTATGCACTGCATTTTGAGTTTTCTGCAATGAACAATGGAGCAGAATATAAAGCTTTGATAATGGGGTTGAAGATAGCAAAAGAGCTAGAAGCAGATTGGCTCTGAGCTTACAGTGATTCATAGTTGATAGTGGGATAAGTCAGCAGCAATTACGAGACTCGAGAGAAAAATATGATAAAATATCTTGAGAAAGTAAAGAGCTTGACTCCGGTATTCAACAGTTTCAATATCCAGTAGATCCCAAGGGCGGAAAATGCTAGAGCTGATCTTCTATCCAAATTGGGCACACTTGCCCCCAATGAATTTTCGAAGGAAGTATACTTTGAAGTATGGAAATTTTCAAGTTCAGAAGAGCCGCTGACTGCCATGCAGATTGACCATGAGCTCTGTTGGATTGATCCATTGACTGCTTATCTCAGAGATGGAACTCTCCCTCACTACCCAAAAAAAGCTCAAAAGTTGAGAAACCAGGCCTCTCGGTATGTACTTTATGAAGATAAACTATATAAGAGGTCATATTCTTTGCCGCTTTTAAGATATCATTGACATTTTGAGGTCGATTTTGCATTGTGAGAAGTGCATGAAGAAATCTATGAAAATCATCTGGATGCTGGATTTCTATCTCACAAGCTGCTTCGGTAAGATTATTATTGGCCGACTATGCATCATGATTGCATCGAATATGTTAGAAAGTGCGATCGTTATCAAAAGAATGCAAATATACAAAGACAACCGGCCTCCGAGCTTACCCCACTAAGCGCTCCTTAGTCATTTGCACAATGAAGAATGGATATACTTGATCCCTTTCCGATGGCACCTGGACAATGGAAGTTTCTCTTAGTTGCGATTGACTACATCACCAACTGTATCGAGGCTAAACCTCTGGCAAAGATTACTGAAGCCAAAGTGCAAGACTTAATCTGAAAGTCGATTGTTTATAGATTTGGCCTACCCCAAATTCTTATTACAAATAATGGATGATAATTTGCTGGAAGAAAGTTCGTTGAGTTCTATGAAGATTTGAACATCTCCCACAACTTCACGTCAGTAGCTCATCTACAAGTGAACGATGAAGTAGAAGTGACTAATAGAACCTTATTGCAAGACATTAAGGCAAGGCTTGAAAGAGAAAGGGGGACTTGGGCGGACGGGCTTTACCATATCTTATGGGCATACCGAACTACCCAGAAGCTGCCAACTAGAGAAATATCATTTGCTCTGACTTTCGAAATGGAAGCAGTCATCCCGATAGAGCTCAAGTTATCGTCACCACAGGTTGTAGCCTTTAGCGAGCAATGCAATTCGTAGGACCTCAGAGAAAACCTCGATCTACTAGATGAAAAATGAGAAGAAGTCCAAGTTCGGATGGTTGCTTATAGACGAAAAGTGGCCCACTACTATAACTCCAGAGTCAAAGGCAAAATATTCAATGTGGGGGACTTGGTACTTTGATGAGCAGACATTTCACCACCTCAAAATCAAGAAAAGCTTGTCCCAAATTGGGAAGGTCCTTATGAAGTCAAAGAGGTCATTCAACCTGAAACTTATTACTTGAAGGAACTCGAAGGCACCGATCTTCGACGCTTATGAAGCTCGAAGAACTTATGCATGTACTATCAATAATCTCATTTCAATAAAATCTCCATATTTTAATATCTTCGATCTTGGTGCAAAACTATGATGATAGAAAATAGCCTTTCGAATTTTGTCATTAGACGAAGTTAGCCCTATTAGGAACGGAAGGAAAATCTCTTCCTAACATTAAGATAAAGCGAAGACCTCGATTACGTAAGCCAGAATGCGGAGAGAGACCCTTCCAATGATCCTTTTGTGTCCCTATAGCCCTACTAGGAATAGGAGGAAAACCTCATCCTAACATTAAGCTAAAGTGAAGACCTCGATTACTTAAGTCGGGATGCTGGAAGAGGCCCTTTCAATGGCTTTTTTGTGCCCCTATAGCCCTATTAAGAGTAGGAGGAGATCCTCATCCTAACATTGAGCTAAAATAAAAATCTTGATTACTTAAGTTGGAAATGCGGGGAGAGGTCCTTTCAATGACCCTTTTGTGTTCCTATATCCCTATTAGAAATAGGAGGAGAACCTCATCCTAACATAGAGCTAAAGTGAAGATTTTGGTTACTTAAGTCGGGATGTGGGGAGAGGCCCTTTCAACGGTTCTTTTGTATCCCTATAGCCCTATTAGAAATAGGAGGAGAATCTCATCCAAACATAGAGCTAAAGCGAAGATCTTGGTTACTTAAGCCAGGATATGAGGAGAGGTCCTTTCAATGGCCCTTTTGTACTCCTACAGCCTCGCTAGGAATAGAAGAAGAACCTCATCCTAGCAAGAGCAAAGAATGCGCCGATGACCTCACCCTAAAATAGGTAAAAATCCTTGGTTGCTTAAAATGGAGGAAAAATACTATTCGATGCTCATCCTACTAAAAGAGAAGGTAAAGAGAATAAAAGAGTTGACAAATATCTAATCCGCGCAAGAGGACAATAGAAGAAAGTGCCATTTCATTAGAGTTAAGGATAGTTACAAAATGAGGGTCTATAAGACCAAGTACAAAATAGAAGGATGGGCAAAATCCTAAGAAGGATTAGGTTCCTCAAACATTGAACTATTAGCCAGTACTAAGGATTCCTTCAGAATGATGATCTCTTCTTCAAGCTCTTTCCTCCTCATCAAGTTATCATGAAACATCCGATCAGCTTATCGATAGTTCTCCTCTGACTCTCGCAGCCTCTTTCTTAGAACCTCTGATTCAGCTTCTGCATCCTTAATGACTTGCTAGCCGCAAGCTAGTTAGATCTTCAGCTGCTGAACCTCGACCTTCTCCTGCTCGATGGATTCAGAGAGTTCGCCCATGATCCTCCTCAAGGTTGCAACCTGCTCTGACTCCCTACTCGATCTAGAATAATAGCTATCAGCGAGCTATTTTTGGAGCCAAACCACCTGACTCTCAAAGCTTCTGCTCAAGTTTGGATATTCTTTCACTCCAACCAATCGATAAGTGTCATAAGTGAGCTCAGCATCGTGCAATTGCTTTTGGAGCATGAAAAATTTCTTCGACCAATCCCATTCAAATTGTGCTTTGTCAAAGGACCATGGCAAACTTCCTTCTAATAATCGAATATTCTTCTTGGCCGCTTTAAGCCTGACCTCGAGGGAGCTTATCTTTGCCGTTAATGCCTAAGACTTGTCATTGGTGTTTTTCTAGAGTTTTGTAAGCTCCTTCTCAAAGATATCCTTTCAGATGGCAATACTTGTAGAATCTCGCATGTGTAGCTTGCGAAGGTGGGTTACCTCGATTGTGGCTTTCGAAGAATGCTCCCTAGATTTCTAAAGTTCATCTTTAATTTTCTTCAATTTCTTTTTTAGCTAATGAACTTCTTTCCTTAAATATTTAAGATGAGCCTTCAAAGGGACACCTTGAGGCAATGGATCAGCATTGACAGGGGACTACATCAAATGCACAAAAAATATTCAAAAGCAACTCAAAGGTATTGACAAAAAGAAATTTACTTTCATTAATTAAAGTTCTTCGAGTACATGATAAAGTAAAAAAAAAAATACAACTATCAAGAACCCCCAACCTCGGGGGGAGAAATATGAGAGAAGCTCAGCACTCCAGCAGCAGTCACAGACCCGGGAGCCAGTTTAGCTGATTTGGAAGAAGGAGCAGCAGGGGAGCCCATTGCTTCAAGGACAACCTCAAGCTCTAGCATGGGTTTGGGTGCCTTGACAGTAGGCTTGAAGGGCTCAAGAGCTTCTTTGATAGGACAAGGGTCGGCCGTAATAGCTGATGGTCCAGTCTCTTCATCGAAGATGTCTCCATAAAGGAAACCGAGATCAAGTTTGGGGAACTTCCCAGCCACTCGATCCTTGCAGAGCTTGTACCTCTTTTAAAAAGCCTCATGCTGAAGGCAATATTCAGGTCCATCATTTTAGACAAAATCTTGAACTCCTCCACCGCCTGGATCTTTGCCTCCGAGATCTGCCTCGAGATTTCATCCTTTAGCTCGACAATCCTGACCTCGGCTTTTTTCCTCCTCTCTTCCTCTAAAGTCAAAGTAACATGCAACTCCACCAGAACGAGCTCTCCCTTTCGGAGTGCCTCCTGAAGGACCCTAACCTTGGCCATCTTCTCCTCCAAGAGACGGTCAGCTTCAGCGGTCCTCTCCCAAAGGTGATCAACTTCGGCCTGGAGGTTCTTTGAACCCTTGATGACTCCAACTTCAAATGGTTCACTTTTTTGATGTATGCTAGCAATTGATGACCCGACTATAAGACGCAAATAGAGTTATACAGGCATTAGAGAGGAAAAAAAAGAAGAGATGTAGTGGGACGATTACATGAAGGAAGGTACCAAGGGAATCTCAGGTGAGTTGGGCATCATCAAGGTTGTGTTAGATATATGTGCCCTAGAAGCCAGAATTGGCTGACACTTGTAATACACTTCGAGGGGCAAAATTATAATTTTGACTATAATTAATGAAATGGGTTATTTTCTATCACACTTGTGTATTTAGTGTCTGTGATACATCCTTTGAGTTAATGGTAATGATAATTCATATTTTCAAGAGTTGAAAATTTAAGACATGA